>MCJB01024162.1:33906-63732 GCA_002018475.1 Nicotiana obtusifolia
GGGGCGGGGTGTGGAGGGGTATCAGAACTTCGACTTAAAAATACCAAACTTCAACCAAAGAATAAATGCAAGACATATGTCCTTTAATACACACATTTGTCACATGATTAAGTGATATATATTCACTTTAATTTTAACTGCTCGATGTAAATAGTGCCTGCAGGTTAGTTTTATATATCCCACAAAGCCTACCAAATTCATTGCATTGGATTGAGTTCGGAGAAGTTCATAATATTTGATTTTCTTTTATTCAGTTCTAAGAATGGTTGGTTAAGTTTTTAACTTCCATTAGGTTCAAAGACCAAAATCACACATTTGATAAATTGAAGGTTAAATGTAAAATTACACAAGAACCACATTTGGAATATAGCAATAACTCAAGACTGAAATCAATAATTTATTGATTGAAACAGATTGGAACAAAAAGAAACGGGCAACAACTGCGCCTCAACTCAAAATCAACAGAAAAGCAAAGCATTTCTCCCTATATCAACCACTCCTGTCTATACAATGAATGTAAAGAACACAACCAGTAAAATTTTGAAGCTATGAAAGAGTTTTACAAAATTCCCGAGCAACGGTCCATTGCCAGCTTAGACAATATGCAATAAAAATTCAGAAATTTGGTAATAAGCCAGAGAAGACAGCATCCTTTTTCTACAGAGCAGCACGTGTGAATTACAAACAACAGTATCCTCCAAAAGTTAAAAGTTACAAGGTTATATTGGCAAAAGCAAAGGCAATGGCTTTCTGGGATCAAGTCTTACCCTGAATAGCCTACTGACAACCCAACTTGGTGTCAGTTTGAAGGTAAAAAAACTCAGTACGCAACAACTTCCAGGATACTGGTATTACAAACAGACGCGTCATTGATATTTCAGAAACTATTGTACAATTTTACCTTCCTATCAACATTTTCAACACTGTCCTCCAATATACAGAACAACATCAGGGTTTTCTACCTAAAATCAGGTCCGTTGCCTTACCCTCCTGCCATTGGTATCACCACCATCTGAAAGCTGGGCCCAAACGCTTCTAGACTTTCCACCTCCACTGCTACAATCATCATCACAACCAGCAACGGTTTTAAGAAGCTCCGACTGAAGAGAGGGGCAGTTTTCTTTAAGGTATTCAAATCCATCCGATTGCATAACAGCTGCAAAAACATGCCAACTAATAGATGAGAGAAGACTAAAGTGCAAAGTAAGCACACAAAAAAACACCTGCAGATTTCCATGTCTATCATAGTTTTTAACATAGAAAGGTCTCCAAAGGCACTCTGCTGCTACTTACAGAGTCGAAGCCAAAAATGCTAGAGACATTTGGATATCCAAAGGGATATGCATATTCATTGTGACATTCTATAGCACTGCATCTTTTGCTTTTGATAACCGAAAAATCCCCGAGCGCTAGTCGAGTATGATTCGAGACATGATGGATAATGAGCCCACCCCTCTACCCATCTCCACTTACATACTAGGTTTTGTCTGCCACAAGGTCTGAACCTGTGAGTATGTGACGTGTGTGCCTAACCCACACAACACGCGCCACACTCTTACCACTAGACCATAGTCGTGGGGGATATAGAACTATGTCATTTTTTTTTACTTTTTGGATCAGTTCTATATCAGCATCTCACTTGGTAAATGACATACTCAGTGAAACTTCTTCCCATCTGACGGAACGTGTTTGCAATTTCAGCAAAATATCTCATTCTCTTCATCATTTTAAGTTTATTCACCAAACCCATATTCTCAATCAAGTTTAGCAAGAAATTGTCCCTTCCAAAAGCACACAATAACAGAACCATGAAACGTCACATAGGTCTGTAATTTTTTCATGTGTCTTTGACACACATTTGAAATGCCCTAACTTGGTGAATTCCAAACTTTAGGATGTGGGAGTTAGAGCCTCTTTGGTGGTAAAAGAATTTTTTCAACTTCTAGGGAAGTACATAATTTTCCCTCTGTCTCTTTCCAGAAAGGTAGATAAATTTCATTAATTGGAATCTACTTTACACGATGTTAACTTTATAGTACACCCATTTACAACAGGCACAACTACCAGATACATACATGTATATCAGTCATTATAAACTTAATAGCCATTTCAGAATAAATATTCCATCCATTTCAGAATAAATATTCCATCCGAAAGCACTCAGTAGTGAGAAACATTTTTTGCTTAATTCGAGGAAGAAAACATTTCTCATACCATTTTCAGATTGCTTTTCAATTTACTCATGTAATTTCTGAAGTTAGAATCTTCAAAAGAGGCATACACCGTTACAAACCAAATAAGAGCACCAAAAAAAAGGACTACTTGACACATATATTGCAGTCATCTAATAATCAAGATATGTGTATGGCAGACAGAGCTTCAGAGGATCTAATTCTTCAAGTTAGTCCCTCGTAGTCAAATAAAATCAAAATGTGATTAAGCTAATAGCAGACTGTCCTCAAGAATGGATGCTTTCTGTTTTAAGAGTTTACAGCGGCATGGCTAAGTACAATTCTTCTTTCATTTCAGAGAAAATCTTATTGTACTTATATGTTCATATGCAGAAAACTCATTTGAATTCCAATGTAGGAATTTATTTTCACTTGAGTGGATTCCATGATGCACCCATTAACAGCTGTAGAAAAAAGCAAGCTATCAGAGAGAACAATGGAAGTTGGGGTTTGACAGTTAAATCAGAGTTCTTTTGGTGCTGTGTGGCGTGTGGCTTAAGACTTGAGGTGCATGGTTGCGTGTAGCCTTGCTGGTCCAACAAAAGGAGATTAATGGATCCATAGAAGTTCCGTTGATGTCACCGCCAGGCGAACTTGTGTTAAACGGAATTGAATTCGGCATCAGTAACATCAGGGGAAAAGATGTCCGTTCCAAATTCATGAGCACAAGTTTTAACAATTTTCCATCCTTACTTCACTAGGTCGGGATAGCGATCCATTACTTCCCGTCTCTAGATTTCTATATCTCATTTTTTTTATAAGGTAAATAATTTTATTAACAATTGGGGACTAACCCAGTGTACAAGCCGTATACCAAAAAAGAGAGAGCCTATATCAAAATATAGTTCTCAACAAAAGAGATCCAATACTCTATACAAATAGGGACCTCATGAGTATAGATTTCTATATCTCATAGAAAATGGATAGTGATCTAGTGGGATGAGAACTATGAGGTCTCAGGTTCAAGTCATGGCAGAGGCAAAAACATTAGGTGATTTCACCCTATCTGTGCAAGCATTGGTGAACAGAGTTACTCGGTACCTGTGCTGGTAGGAGGTAACAGGTACGCCGTGGAATTAGTCGAGGTGCACGCAAGCTGACCCGAGCACCACCGTCATGAAAAAGAAGTGGATAGGTCGAAAATTTTAGATGCTTTTTTATTATGGGCTTGTTACATTGTCGTAGAGGTACTGATAACATATATGGCCTAGGGTGACATGCAGCTTCTTTGTGTTTGTAAGAAGAGGGGAGACAGTGAAGAAAACCAAAGAGGTAAAGACAGAGGAATACTTCTAGAAAGAAGTCCTTTATACCAAAGTCTAACTCTTCGATAAAATATCTCTAGAGAGACACTAGTGGAAGAGAATCCCAAGTTATTGAACATAGGAATGAAATGGGTCCAAATAGAGCGAGATGGACAGTTAAGATGCATATAACCAACCCAAGTAGCTGGGAATGAGGCATCTGTTCCGTCTGTTGTCGTGGTTTAGGATATCTAAAGCAGCTTCAATTTTGGTAAAATTCGGAGCAGAACACTCTTATTCCACCTGACGGCTGCACTTTTGAATTTTCAATATTTTTCATGAGAAGAGAAAAGAAAAAGGAAAGTATTCCCAGCAAAAGAAGAAAGACTTATCTTCTTTGCTCAGCTTATGTCCAATCAGACATAAAATATATTGACAGCTTCAGTAAAGAAGCATAACACCTGCTAAATAGGTTTTGGAAAAGAGGGAAAGCAAGACATTCAGCAAAAGGACGGACATGGAAAATGGTTAACTATACAGACAAAGATAGATTCAATAGATACCATGGACATGCTACAAGTCTACTTACTTCACAGCTGCTCCAAAAGAGCAAAAAAGATGACAAATAACCTACCACCCGCCACCCCCAAAAAGAAAACACCAAGGACCAGGCAAAATATACAAGGTTCATGCTAAACAATTATTAATTTTCATTTTGTTGCAATTCAAGACAAGGTAATATGCACAAGTTTCAGTTAAGCAGCTCAGGACACTCTGCAGAAGTCACTCTAATATATGGACAAGTTGCAACAAATAATATCTCTCATACCTGCAAGATTTTCAGCAGCAAATCTAAGGCAGACAGCTTTGAGTTCCGTGGCATGGTAACGGTCAGCTAAAGCAAGAGTTCTGGAAACAGAGTTCACGGAAATATCTTTGCAAAGATGAGATTCACACACCCGCCTGAGTCTTGTTAAATCATACAGATCAGCTGCTGCTAGCAGTTTTTCTGTCAATGTATCAGTAGCGGAAGGAATAGAAGAAGAACTAGTATCTTCTAGCTCTTCTTCTACAAGAGAATCTCTGTATATGAAGTGCAACATAGCCTGTTTCATGTCACAAGAATAGGATATACCAAAGAAGGGGAGAGTGAGAATTTAGTTTTATTGTTCAAAAGAATTTTTAATCTTTACTGCCCCCCCCCCCAAAAAAAAAAAAAAAAAAAAGTTACTTTGGAGAAACAAATACAGAAAGAGAGATGGAAAAATGCCACTATCTGAAGCAATGAGAAATATTGTCTACTTCGATAGCACAAGAAAACCTAATTTAAACTAAACTGATTAAAAGAGGTAAAAAAGAAAAAGATGTTGATGCTCACTTTGAAGACCGTGGGTTCCATATCCGCGACAACAATCTCCTGCTTATCACCCTCCAGCTCATCAAAAAATTCAGTGCGGAATACAGGAGAACGAGCCGCCAATACCAGCTTATGGGCATGAAATTTTTCACCAGCCACACTGAAAACAACATCAGAGCCTTCCATATTTTCCAATAGCATGCCAAAGTGTGATCCAATATCAGAATCTGGAACCTGGATTGGATGTAAGCTTGAACAGTCGATCGTAGATCGAACAACTCCAACAGTGCAATTGATTTTCAAACAGTCATCCTTGAGATAATCTGAAGTTTCAAGCATTGCTCGTCTAAAGAAACGTTTGTAGCCCCTGCATACCACACAGATAAACAATTATAGCAAATTTTATCTTCAGTTATAATAGACAATATCAAGCTTAAAGAAAAAGGAAAAAATAAAGTTCGATTAGGCTCTCCTAGATACTAGTTCTAGTTTGTGTTTTTTTTCTTCACAATAATGCCATGACAAGGAATAGAAAATTTCAAGAAAGGAAAAAACCTAATAATAGAGCATGTATCATCAAGGAGATGCACCACCATCAGCAAGTACCAAATATCGCCCACAAATAATGTCGACTCAATAAGATGTCTCAGCATTCAATGAAGTTTTGTGATGATAACTACCAACTTCTTGATTGAATATAAAGAGGATAATTAGTGATGTGCACCTTGATGATTAGGTTTGACTACATTCAAGCGTTCTACCTCCCATTCATTTCTTCTTGTATCAATTCTCCAAGCGACTGTTATATTACATTTTTTTGACTGTCATATTACATTATACATATGGCTCATGTTTTATTTCTCAGTTTATGTAGTCAGTGCCCAACAAGCATCAACTACTACATGCATAGGGCAACTTTGGTAACAGAAAAGACCCTCGCAACATATCAAAACAGTCAAATACTTGAGCAGATCACTTTATCCAAATTACTTTAAAAGACTGTTCACATTGAGATGAGTTAAAAAATAGGACTAACTCAACCTCAAAAGTTAGCTCATGAGGATAGGATTGTCCAAGGAGACATCCCATTTCGCCAACCAATGTGGGACATTCTAACAACTCCAACAAACCTAGGCCTAGACATTTAGAGCATGAAATATGTAAAATGGGGACCCAAACTGGGTAATATACCATATAACAAATATGGACATTAGGCTTAATTTAACCCCAAAAGCTAACTCATAAAATTAGGATTACCCGAGATTAACATCCTTAAAATTATATTACCCAACCAATGTTTCAATAGACCATATAAGAAAGATTGCCGAAGAAAAGAAGGCTTGCGAAGACATATAAGAGGACAACGACTCATTCTCTGAACCAATGTGAGACATTCTAATAAGAAGTGGACCGCATCATCAAAAATATCGAGTTTTCAAGAAGGACAGAGTGTCTCTAGCTGACCCTTCAAACACTCCCCGACTTACGAGTCAGATTCTTTTTGTTTTTTTAATTTATGAGAATGGATGGAGTAACCCAAGACCCTCATAAAACATTTTGCATGCCCTTTACAACCAATGTGGGGGTTGCATACATCTCAACATCCCCCTACACGTGTAAGCCGGATTTTTTGAGTTCAAAACATGGACTTGATATGCACTTACGAGGGTGAACGTGCTTACCATGTTGATGTGTGAACCATTTCATGTAAAAACTTAAGCTTTTGAGAGGAGATACTTTTATTTATTTAACTACGTTTTCACAATTATGCCTTCACAAGGTAGGGACAACTAGTAAGGTCTGTGTACATACTACCTCTTCAGACCCCACTTGTGCGATTATACTGGGTTCGTTATTGTCGTTGTTGATATCAAACGAAGCATCCAACATGCTGCTCAAACATTAAAATAAGGTTGTATTCCAATTATATAACTAAGCGGAACTTGTTATGTTATATTTAAAGGAAGAAAAAGAAGTTTCCAATAGTAATAAAGTTCTATTAGCCTTCAACTCTTCTCTTTCCAACTCCTTAACGTCTTCCTATCAAAAACTAAATATGCACCGGGTCCTCGAATTCTGCCCATCACCCACATTTCGGCTAGACATATCCAGCAAAATCATACTGTTACTTATCTAATTGCACTTTCCTCTCAGATAGAGAAAAGCAAAGACAAACGAATGTGCTCAGCTTTACTTACAACAGAAAGTCTACAGACCTTATTCAGCGGTCCAGCATGAAATTACAGAAATGCATCTAAATACTTAAGCACAAATTTTCAGACTTAACAACATTCCAATCGAACTCTGCTTATGCAAGCTTGCCAAAGTATACGCCAGTTCTGAAGCTCGCTATAAAAAGGAAAGTTACAGTAGGTAGACAATCAGCATAAAATTATCCAACTATAATTAGTCCTCTTAATACTGAAGCCTGAATAAAGCCGAACAAAACATAATTATAGCCTGTCCCAACTAATTTCTGACGCAACTTCACATAAGGCAGAGTTTGATCATACTTATTGATCGAACAAAATTCCAACTAACACAAGTTGAATTAACACTTTCCACAATGCATATAAATAGCACTTGCAACAGCACAAATTTCAGTCTTTTGCATAAATCAATAGAATGAAACAGGTAAACTCAACAATAACGCAAGAAAACTTATTCACTGCAAATTAAAGCTAGATTAAATAAGTTAAAGAAATCACAAACACGCTGCCAATTTTTCTTCTTTATTTTATGTTCAAGCTAGCTTACACACACCTCATCCATTTCACCAGGTACGTACATGTTATCTCCCACCAGCATAAATATCGGGTAATTGTGTCTATCAAGGCTTAGGCAGATGGACAGAAGTCAGCTAGTATCATTTTTTGCAACTGCCAATTTACCATAGCCCGAAGGCTTGCCCTCAAACTAAAACTAAATTGCAGGAGTTAAATTGGGAATTAATACTTTCTAGACTGCTCATAAATAGCAGTTGCAACAGCAATCTTTGACATACACCAATAGAACGAAACAACTAACTCAGCAATAAAGCAAGGAAACTTCAAATCCACTACAAATTAAAACCAAATTACATAAGAAATGACGAATTGCTTCAAATTTTTAACATTGCACAGGTTCGCCCTCAAATTAAAGCTAAACTATGGGAGTTAAAGAAAATTACCACATGCTGCCGCGGTATTTCAATGTATAAGGCCCGCTCTCAAGCGACCGATCAAAATGACTATGAACCTTATGCTTCCCTTTACCGCTCTGATCAACAAGCGTCAACTCAAACAAAGCCCTAACATCCGTTCCTTCACTTGCAAGCGCAATAAAAACCGACACGTACGTCGAAGTATCCTCGGGATTTTTCCCATCCGGATAGAAGTAAATCGCCCACTGATGACCTCCGACGGTGAAATTATCACTTGCGATGTGTTTTCCCACTCCCATTCCTTTCGCCAACGAATACCCTTGGATCACGAACCGGTGTGAACCGTTTACAGTTTCCGTCACGGATCGGGAGCTCGTTGGCCGGTTCAATGGACTCGTATCGGAGACGTGAGTGATTATTGGCTGCTCCGACATTGTGTGAATTGGGAATATTTTGGGGTTTTAGGGTTTGTGAAAGGGGAAATTCATGGGAGGGAAAAGCGAGAGGAGTATCGGAATTGTGAGGGTGAAATTTGGGAAGATTGTGAAGAAATTTTGTTAGGGTTTTTGAATTTTTGTTCAGGTTCTGTAAAGAGATTGAAGATGGCAATTGGGGGAAAGAGAAGGGTCGGAAATATTCGAATTAATTATTGGGTGACGTTGGTTTTTTTATTTTTATTTTTTATTATTTTTTTTAAAAAAAAATTTAGGAAAATATGAGAGGTGTTACTCCTATATTTCATCCCTTCGAGTTAAGTGAGCGTTTGGACATAAGAATTTTAATTTTTTTTTAAAAAAAAAGGTGAAATCTTTTTTAAGTGAAAATGGTGTTTAAAAATTAGAGATGTATTTAGACATGAATATA
Organism: Nicotiana obtusifolia; assembly: GCA_002018475.1. Taxonomy (NCBI): domain Eukaryota; kingdom Viridiplantae; phylum Streptophyta; class Magnoliopsida; order Solanales; family Solanaceae; genus Nicotiana; species Nicotiana obtusifolia. Next base: position 42,745 of record MCJB01024162.1, read on the forward strand.
ATTTTGGGTTGTTTTAGAAGTTTTGTGAATGATGTGAGTGAAAGTTTAAAAAAATAGCTTTTTGGAGTTTTTTAAATTTTTGAAATTTTCAAAATTGATCTTCAAGTAAATTTTATGGTCAAACACTGATTTCAAAAAAAATATTTTTTTTCCAAAAAAATGAAAAAATTCTTATGTCCAAACGAGCTCTAATACAACAACTAGCAATGGGTTGTTTGATACGCGAACTAAATTATCTCGGGATTATAATCAATAAAAACAACATCAATAACAAATCTAGTGTATCCCACAAATACGGGTCTTGGGAAGACATTATGTACGCATTCTTACCCATACCGTATGCAGTAGAGAGGCTATCCCGGGATTATAATTCTAAAATTATAATTCCTGAACTAATTTTATCCACCTGAAAAGTAGGATAAAATAATTTCAAATTTGATAGGATAAGGTGGGATATCCAGTATTAAATCTGGGATTAAATTTATACTATGTTTGGTTGACGGTAAAATTTATCCTGAGATAAATTTATATAGCCAGCTAAACACAGTACAAATTTAATTCCATTCTTTATCCCACCTTATCTTGCGTTGCAAAAGACCTATTAACAGAGTGATAACTACTTTTTTATTCTTAAGTAAAAAATTTATTAAAGTATTGAATGAAATTCATTTGCCAGAAAAGCATTTTGTCCCTCAATATAAGACTTTTAGATGTACCGGACATCAGATAGATAACCCAAAAAATTACTAATAAGTATCACATAATATTAACTTTTGTTCATAAACTGTATTCAAATCAGAAAATCAGAAAATCATAGAAACGTTAGTTCAATAAATAAAACAGAAAATAATTCCGAGCCACAAGTTATTGTGTGTCCTTAAGCAATTTAACCCCCTCACGGTTGCCCAAAGTTTTTGGATTAATTTCTCCCAGGATAGAAGGGGAGAAATTGGATTAATTATAAAACTTCAGCTAACTCAATAAATGGAGCAAATCACACTCGGCACTTTATTTATTTGAAAAAACAATGAGACAACGTAGAGGAAACTTTTTTCAGATTTTACATGTTTTTAGATACATTTTACCAACATTCTTAAGGAATTTAATGAAATTATTTAATATTTGTCTATTAAACTAACGTTTTTTTCTTCTCTGATTTTCTAATTTCGAATACAGATTACTAAGAACAACAATAACAACATATCCAATATTATCCTACACCGTTGATTTGGGGAGGGTGTGTACGCTGGTAGGGGTAAGATCTGAGTACACAATCCTCCTTAGACCCCACGATGTGGGATAATACTGGGCATGTTGTTGTAGTGGTTGTTGAACATAGATTACTAACAATCTTTTTCATGTTTGAAAAATGAGGCCAATCCTCTAAATTTATAAACAGTGAAAGCGTGAGATGAAGAGATACAATTTAAAAGATGGCTCTTCTATTTTTCATTCACGCCCTTTAAACAAAACCCGAACAAATTTATTCAATAAATTTAAGTTAGATCTATTTTACTTCTCTACCATTATAATTTGGCATATTATAACAAATAATTTATTCATTTCACATATTATTAATAAAAACATTGATTATGTAATGTTATCTGCAATTAAATAGAGTTTTCATTCAATTTAATATTTTTACCAAAAACGATGCACCATTATTCGTTTAACAAAATAAGATGAAGATAAAAGAAAAAGGAAATGTTCGTACAACTAATATTTTTCGACTTAATTATATAAATCCATAGTATAAGGTCTTTTTTGGGACTGGGAGTTCATCTAATTTAGAGCTTTTAAAGCTTTTAAGGCTATCATCCTTAATAGGGTCTATTTTGTCTATAATTTGGAATCTTTACTCAGGATTCTTAATGATTCTAAGAAGTTCTACCAAACTATCATTGGTAAGGACATTAATATTTAAGTCTTTAAAATGAGAATAAATATTATAGAAATCATTTTCTGTGTCGTTATTATTACATTGATCTTGTTTACAAGATTCACACTCCGTTTCTGAAGAAGAATATATTCTTCATTCTGTAACACCTTCAAATCTTCATCGATTGAAGATTCCGTGTTACTGCATTCTGAAGATGAATTTAAAAGGATCTTATATATCGGATCCTTTATACTCTCATCTAGGTCAAGGTTCTTGATTTTATCCTTAACCGTACAATCTTTGGCGTAATGGCCTATTTTACCACACTTATAATAGGCATTTGGTTTAACGGATTTAATAAAATCCTTTCTCTTCTTATAACTTTTCCTCCTTCTTTCAGTCTTTTCCCTTCTCTTTTCGGGATTGACTTTCTTCTTTCTCTTATACCTGTAAGGTTCTTTTTGGTCTTTCCTCCTCTTATGAGGTTTCCTAATATTTATGTGAGTATTCTGGGTGAACAGGTTGCATCTATTAGTGATAGAGTGGACAAGCTTATAGCAGAAGTCCAAAAGATTAGTGGAAAGAATATTACAAAAGGTAAGGAGAAAATTACTACTGCCAGTATTCGACCACTTCCTGAAGTCAAAGACTTTAAGTTGAAGAGTCTAGATGACTTGAAAATACTTTTTATTTAGAAGTTTGAAAATTTTAAGATTAATCCTTTAGAGTTAGAAGGATTACCCGGTGAAGAAATAAGAGTAAAACTTGCTGATGAGGTTAATAAAATTTCTGAGAAATATGCCCAGAAACCTTTCCGAAGGAAATTTTATTTATCATAGGCCTACGCCGCAGGATATACTTATAGAAGAACCTCCTATATACGCACATAGTTATAGTGGTAGAAAAATATATGAATGGAACATACACAGTTTTACTGATAGCCAAATTTATACTCATGTTCATAGAATTCTTATGTATAGTACTATTTGCAAGATAAATTAGAATTCTGAGAAAACCATTGCTGATATGACAGTAGCAGGGTTTACTGGTCAATTAAAAGGTTGGTGGGATAATTATTTGACTAATGAACAGCGAGCAGAAATTATGGGAGTTATTAAATTAGAAAATGGTCAAAATGTGAAAGTAGCATGATCATTATCTACTGTGATAGTCTCTTCTGTAGTTTTAACTACTTGTTTTAAACCTAATTTTTCAAAGGTTCCTAACTAGTATATAACCTTAGGTTGAATTTTAGGGACTATCCACTTATTAAGGAGATCTAATTGTTGTGGCATATCATAATGATATTCATTAGAAAAAGGGTGTTAAACTTAGTTTTCTATCCTTATTCTTTCACATGGCTCTGATACCAACAGGATTACAAGATCGCTTCGACGTAGCTACAGGGAGGATTACTAAAGGATAAACCCTGTCAAAGTTCTAAGTCAGTTAGTAAACTCTAAACCACGATTGCATTTTATATGGTCCATCAATGGAGATATTACCAGAAGTTCTTCGGAGTTTATATACTCAATGAGTAGAAATATCACCAAAATTAATAGCTTTACAAAAATATAATATATTCTTTGAAGGGATGGCTCTCATGTATTTCTTTATAGAATTTTCAATCCCATGGATTATGAAATGGGATATAGAAGTTACCAAACGAGTAGGGGATTTCCATGCTTAAACAGAATTTTTTTATACAAAGTTTTGGAGTAAATTCCTTCAAATAACCAAGGAAGGCCATGTTCATGGACAAGAAACAGTGGATAATATCCAGTAATCCCATGGATCCCATGGACTATGAAATGGGATATAGCCAGTAATACTGAAGAGGAGCTCAACCCTTTCAACTGGACTACAAGATCGCTTCGACGTAGCTACAGGGAGGATTACTAAAGGATAAATCCTGTCAAAGTTCTAAGTCAGTTAGTAAACTCTAAACCACGACCTCACCTGCTAACCCTTTTACAACGCCCAATCAACCTTGGCTTAAAAACGGGTCTTGCCGAGGTCACCAATTATGCTGCCATAACCAGAGCTTACTATCTAACCTAGAACTGCCTAGGTTTAGGCCTTTAACCTAAGGAACATCGGAATAGATGCAGTAATCAAATTAATACTAAAGCATGCTTCAAGAATAGTTCAAGAATCCTAAGTTTAACAAGTATTTAGCCTATCATTTAGGCTAAAGCTACAAATAAGAAATTAAAATTAAATAAAGAAAATTAAAAATACCTGAGACCGCTAAAGTCGTAACTAAGTGGTTGATTTTATTGATATAAGCTGCTTGTAGAAGGTTTGTACAAGAGAGAGATCCTAAAGGAAAACTTTCGTGAAGAAAAGCTTGAGAAAATCTTGATAGCCTAAGGATCCTTATATATTGGATCAACTGACTAAAAGTTAAAATGTACAATAAAATGGCCGATAAGATAATAACAATCGTGGCCGACAAATAAAAAGAAAAAGGAAAATGACAAACTACTTTATTAAAGTAGATTCCCGGCAATCATATATGGTGGGGTCGGGTGCTTTATTAAAGTTATTTTGTTCTTATTACCCCAATGATTTTGAAATGAGGCCTTTCAATTATTTTGCAGTAACTCCTTTGCTTTTGTCATTTCTTGATGCTGAAGATTCTTCCGTATTTCCTTTCATCATTTGTAGAAATTCTTCAGTTTCTTCGATATTAATTTGCTCTGTATTACCTTCTTGAGATTCTCCTGCCAAGCAAATATCTTCTTTAGTGGTATTGTCAACTGATACCACTGATACATCATCTGGCATCTCTGTATTAAAGTTTTTGGCAAATCTTTTTTTACTTCTGCAAGATAGGAAGCTATAAGTTCCTTCTTTGAGACTTCGCCCTTTTTCATCTGCAGTTTTGGGGTGATGTGCTTGAAAGGGCTGAGCTCCTTTTCAGTATTACTGGCTATATGCGTGCTATATTTTTCTAGTGCTTTGTGGATATTATCCACAGTTTCTTGTCCATGAATATGGCCTTCCTCAGTTATTTGAAGGAATTTACTCCAAAGCTTTGTATAAAAAATTATGTTTAAGCAGGGAAATCCCTTACTCGTTTGGCTAACTTTTACATCCCATTTCATAATCCATGGGATTGAAAATTCTATAAAGAAATACATGAGAGCCATCCCTTCAAAGAATATATTATCTTTTTGTAAAGCTATTAATTTTGGTGATATTTCTACCCATTGAGTATATAAACTCTGAAGAACTTCTAGTAATATCTCCATTGATGGACCATATAAAATCCACCAGTCGCAAAACCAATTTGGTAGATTCTGCTCAAATACATTTGGGTAGATTTTGATAAATCAGGAATGTTTTTTATTAGCATTCTCATATAAAAAAGTTTTATGAAAACTTTGAATATAATCCCAATAATTAAATTTGACAGGTATCTTTTGTTCTGGATGGATATAATCCATTTCTTTCAACATACTAACACCCCGTTCATCTGAAGGAATAATTTTTTTGATTATCATTTTAGAAAAGTTATAAACTTTGTTGTAGTAGAAGGATAAAAATGTTGAATTTAAGCTGAACCAGCTGATAATAAAATCAACTCATAATTCGTTCTGTATTTATAAGCAGTTGAGGCCTATGATGCCGTATCTAAGTATCTGACCATTATTTGCCAAGGATTATCCTTCCATTTAAGGTCAGATTGTTCCAAAAGAATTATCAATTCTTTTTTTGAGCTTTGGCTATAAACATCATTTCCTTCGTGGCCTTCTTCTGTTAAGGCCGTTGAGTATGAAGGTAGGTTATTACCCTCCTTTTTAGATTTTATAAATTCCATAAATTCCTTATACATGGGGTGGTTAGTATTAACCCCCGAGCTTTCTGCGATATTAGCAGTTACCAATTTTTGGTTGCCAATTTGAGCAAGGATATTACCTCTGCCTCTTTCAATTCCTCTTCCCCTACCTCGAGGGGGCACATATTGTGGTCTCATCTGCAAAAATGAAACAGAAGGAATTTTGAATTATGAATTCAAATATTCTCTAGTAAGAAAATCAGGGAGATTATTATCATTACCTTTTTTTATAAATGATTTCAAAATCAAATGGAACTAATAATGCTTGCCATCTTGCAAACATTTGTTTTGCAATATCATGCTTAAAATCTTTCTTAAAGATAAATCTAGCTGCATGACAATAAGTTTTTATTAAAAACTTTTGATTGTATAAATCAGTCTGAAATTTTAATACACATTTAACTATAGCCAAGATTTCTTTAGCAACAGTTGCATAATTTTTCTGAGAATTATTCCATTTCCCATAATAAAATTGGACAAGATATTCATGTTTATTACTAGGACATATCTGCTTCAGTATTCCACCATAGCCTATATCAGAGGCATCTGTTTCCACTACTTTATTCCAATTTGGATTAGCAAGGGTCAAACACGGAAGGTTATTAACCTTCTTCTTAATGATCTTAACAGCATCAATATGACTGTCAGTCCAAGGCTTTGGATTCTTTTTGAGTCTATTATAAAGAATAGCAGTATCCTTGGCTAAATCTTTTATAAAAGGAGAAATATAATTAAGGCTTCTGCAATTGAGTTTTGTCAGTTATAATATCATGGAATTTAGAAGCAAATTCAATACTACTATTTATGGGAATTATTTTCTCTTTTTCAATATTATGACCTAAAAATCTAATATTAATCTGAAAAAGGTTCTTCTTTAGCTTAGAGATAACTAAACCATTTTGTATAATAATTTTGCTAAATATTCTAGTTGTCGAAAATGACTTTCAGTATTTTTTGAGAATACCAAAATATCATCTATATAAACTATTATACAATTAGTATAAGAAATAAAGATATCATCCGTAATCTTCTGAAACTCAGAAGGAGCATTCTTCAAGCCAAAAGACATAACATTCCTCTTATATTGTCCCATTGGAACATTAAAACGGTTTTATATCTGTCTGATTCAGCTATTTGAATCTGCCAATAGTCTGATTTTAAATCAAACTTTGAGAAAATAATCGCATCATGTAATCTATCCAATAAATCCTTTTTATTAGGGATAGGATATCTAATCCATTTTAACGCCTTATTAAGGGGCTTATAATTTATAACAAGTATAGGAACATCACGTTCCTGTTCTGCGTGTTTATTAACATAAAAAGCAGTGCAAGACTATTTGGACTTTGAAGGTTTTATTAAACCTTTATCTATTAGAGAATCAATTTCTTTTTGCATATTTCCAAATATTCGGAATTCATTTGGCATGACCTGGCTTTAGTTGGGAATGGACTTCCTACCTTATTCGCAGAAAGAGTTAGGAAGAACCTTAGAGGTACTGCTATGAGTATAGATTATAATAGATATACTTATGGTAAGTTGATTAGTGTATGCACTCAGGAAGGGTTAGCCCTTTGCAATAAGGTTAAGCTAAACCAAGAAATTAAGAAACACCATCTTAATGAAAGACAACAATTAGGTGAATTTTGTGAACAATTTGCCATATACATTCCTAAGATCAGGAAACCTCATAAGAGGAGGAAAGACCAGAAAGAACCTTATAGGTATAAGAGAAAGAAGAAAGTCAATCCCGAAAAGAGAAGGGAAAAGACTAAAAGAAGGAGGAAAAGTTATAAGAAGAGAAAGGATTATATTAAATTCGTTAAACCCAATGCCTGTTATAAGTTTGGTAAAATAGGCATTACACCAAAGATTGGAAGGTTAAGGATAAAATCAAGAACTTTGACCTAGATGAGAGTATAAATGATTCGTTATATAAGATCCTTTTAAATTCATCTCCAGAATGCAGTAACACAGAATCTTCAACCGATGAAGATTTGAAGGTATACAAAGAGAAGAATACTATTCTTCTTCAGAAATGGAGTGTGAATCTTGTAAACAAGATCAGCGTTGTAATAATGACACAAGATGATTTCTATAATATTTATTCTCAGTTTAAAGACTTAGATATTAATGTCCCCTTACCAATGATAGTTAGGTAGAACTTCTTAGAATCACTAAGGATTTGAGTTAAGATCCGACTTATTATAAATTATAAGGACCTTAATAAGGCGTTAAAATGGATTAGATATCCTATACCTAATAAAAAGGATTTATTTGATAGATTACATGATGTGATTATATTCTCAAAGTTTGATTTAAAATCAGGCTATTGGCAGATTCAAATAGCTGAATCAGACAGATATAAAACCGCTTTTAATGTTCCAATGGGACAATATGGGTGGAATGTTATGCCTTTTGGCTTGAAGAATGCTCCTTTTGAGTTTCAGAAGATTATGGATGACATCTTTATTTCTTATACTAATTTCAGAATAGTTTATATATATGATATTTTGGTATTTTCTAAAAATATTGAAAGTCATTTTCGACATCTAGAAATATTTAGGAAAATTATTATACAAAATGGTTGGTAGATATTTGAGGATTTTCTAATTTGATAATCCTCTTATCCAAAGCGATATTAGACGTTTTTAAATCCGAAACTTCTTTTTTGAGATTATTAATCTCTTCTCTTAAATCTTGGACCATAGTAGGTCTGTCTATGGCCTGGGATTTTTCTCTTAAAATCTTCTTTACATCGGCCGTAGTATAAGGTCCTTTTTGGGACGGGAGTTTATCTAATTTAGAGTTTTTAAAGCTTTTAAGGTTATCATCTTTAATAGGGTCTATTTTGTCTATAATTTGGGATCTTAACTCAGGATCCTTAATGATTCTAAGAAGTTCTACCAAACTATCATTGGTAAGGACATTAATATCTAAGTCTTTAAACTGAGAATAAATATTATAGAAATCATCTTCTGTGTCGTTATTACAACACTGATCTTGTTTACAAGATTCACACTCCGTTTCTGAAGAAGAATAATATTCTTCATTCTGTAACACCTTCAAATCTTCATCGGTTGAAGATTCCGTGTTACTGCATTCTGGAGATGAATTTAAAATGATCTTATATAACGAATCCTTTATACTCTCATCTATGTCAAGGTTCTTGATTTTATCTTTAATCTTACAATCTTTGGCGTAATGAACTGTTTTATCACACTTATAACATGCATTGGGTTTAACTGATTTAATAAAATCCTTTCTCTTCTTATAAATTTGTTAGTGGTTATTTTTAAGTAATTATTTATTAGTAATATGCTTACTGAATATTTGGTAATATCATGTATTTGACTTTTTCAACTAATCTTCTTCTCCAAATTCTAGCTCTTATCCTCCCTCTCTGCTCTCTCTCTCTCGTTTTCTTCTTGTTTCATCTTTTAACTTGACCCTTATTAAAAAAATAGAATTTTTTCTAAGATTTTTGAAGTATCAAAATTAATTATTCTTCTTATTCTTATTCAAATGTCGACACCCTTGTTAGGAAGAAATGCATTGTTGACCCTTTTGAACTATCTTACAACAATAACATATCCAATATTATTCCACATAGTAAGATTTGAAAAGAATAATATGTGCACAGACCTTATCCCTATCTTGTATGGATAGAAAGGCTGTTTCCAACGGATTCTCGGCTCAAGAAAAGATGCTTAAACTATCTTAGAATATAATAAATATACCCTTGGGTATTGAGGTGGTACGGACAATGTGTCCACTCTCTTAAGGCATGTAAAAAAGATAAGTTAAAATATGATTAATGTGAACACATATCATTTAATTGAACACTTTTGCAATTAACTACACATAATATTGTAGTATAACTAAAACTAATATTGATTAGATTTCTTTCCTTCCTTTTCTTGTAAGAGATAGTCATTCTATTTTTTCCTTTTTCTTTGTGAAATATAATCAATTTCGTCTGACTAAAAATTCACCTACAACCACCGTAAGGCTATCATCAGAATACAACCCAGAACCTCCATAGAACCCATCACATCTTTCACAATCTACCATGTCCACATATTAGAAAGACCTATAGAAATATCTCAGTATTTGTATTGGATTTGGTTAATTTGTCAGGTTCAAAATGGGTGATTAGTTTTGAAGAAAAGAGCTACAACTGTCGCAGAAGCTGATCAGACACTCTTCATCAATGGTAGCTTTGGTGGTACAACAACCCTTAGGAAAAAAAAAAAAAGCTGTAATGATCCGACCGGTCATTTTGAGCTTTAGTGTGTCGTTCGATGTTTTGAGGTCTTGAGTAGGTTCACTTTATGTATTATGACCTGCACATGCGGTTGGTTTCGATTTTTGAAAAGTTCGGAGTTGATTTGGAAGGATAATTCTCAATTCTAAAGCTTTAAGTTGGAAGAGTGGACCAAGGTTTGACTTTTGAGTAAACGACCTCGGAATCAGGATTTGAAGGTTCCAATAGGTTCATATGATGATTTTGGACTTGGACGTATGTTCAGGTTGAGTATCGGATGGTCCGGGAGTGTTTCGGCGCTTAATGTGAAAAGTTGGCATTTTGAAGTTTTAGAACTTTCTAAGTTTCATTTAAAGTGGGATTTTGGTATTATCAATGTCCATTTGGGATTCCGAGCCTTGGAATAGGTTTGTATTGTTATTTATGACTTGTACGTAAAATTTAGCATAATTCCGGAATGATTAAGTGTGATTCGGACGCGTTCGTCGAAATCTAAATGTTCGAAAATTAAAAGAAGGATCTTGATCGTCGATTCGTGGTTTTGATGTTAATAGTGTCGTTTCAAGCCTTTCGATAAGATTGGATAAGGTATTGGGACTGATTAGTATGATTGGACGGTGTCCCGAGTGTGTTTCGGGTGGTTTTGGACCATTTTTCCTTGTTTTGCAATTGCTGGTGTTGGTGTCTGGTGTTGTTCTTTGCGAACGGGAAGGGATTCACGCATTCGCAAAGAAGGATTTTTGGCTGTTGAGATTCTATGGTTCGCGTTCGCGAAGATTTGGACGGCAATGCTTCGCGTTTGCAGATTCTAAGATCGCGTTTGCGATGAAGAAGCTAGGCCAGTGGGGGACTTGGCCTTCACGTTTGTGAATGTGCTGCCACATTCGCGATGGGCAGGCTGGTAAAGCTTCGCAATCGCATAAAGGAATTGGGGAGAAGAAATTAGTTGTGCTTCGCGTACGCGAGGGACATGCCGCGTTCGTGAAGAACGGTCGACTAGGCAGCGTATAAGTTTCCAAACAAACGGATTTTGGCTCATATTATCTCAATTCTTCCACGGGAGCTGAGCTTGGGGCAATTCTAAAGTATCATTTCATCATCCATCATGTGGTAAGTGAATTTCTACCCATTGTGAGCTATATATGTATTTAAATATGGAATTTATTGAAATCGTGAATTTTTTGAAGAAAACCAAGAAATTGAATTTTTGGATTCTGACCACAAAATTGGAGATTTAATTAGGAATAAATTATATATTTGAGTTCGTGGTATTATGACTAATGTTTATCTTCAAAAAAATTTAGAATCCATGCACGTGGGCCTAAGGGTTGACTTTGTTGACTTTTCGAGCAGAATTGGGAATTAATAAAGTGATAATTATAAGTATTGGAGTATATTTATTGGTTTGCATGTTGTTTGTCTAGTTTCAAGTCAATGGGCATCGATTTGAGGTGTTAAAGAGGCGTTGGAGGCAGTTATGGAGCTTCGGAGCGATGTAAGTCTCATGTCTAACATTGTGAGGGAGAAACTATCCCATAGGTAATGTATTTGTTATATGCTACTTGTTGTGGGGCTAAGTATGCACGAGGTGACGAGAGTCCGTACGTAACTATAAACATGCTTAAGTCTGGGTAGACTTAGGACTATATCATGCTTTGTGTTACCTGAACTCAACTTGTTAGTTTCATTACCCAAACCTGTAAATGTAATTTGATTAGAGATCATGCGGTCAAATCTTGAAACCTTGTGTTGTTTGGCGGGATCTCCGACTACTGGTAACAATTATGCTTATTTTGTATTCCCGTTCTTGTGTTGCAAACATGTGACCCGTTATTCAATAGGTTTTCTTCTTTCCCTATGGATCGGGCTAATGCCTCGACAGTATATTCAGATGCATCTATGGTTCGCGTTGGTCAGCCCTCGGCAGTGTACATATTATTATGAATTGGGCCGTGCGACCTCTACATAACTTGTGCATAATACCGTTAGGAGTCCGATATTCATGAGATTCCTCTTTTGGTTGGGATCTATCAGTTGTATGAGATGCCTTATTTGTTGAGATAATGCTTGATATCCTTTATCCGTTTGAGGTAGCTTTTCATTCTTCTATTTGTTGAGATAGTACATGAGATTTGAGAAATTTATGCTATCATCAGGTGGGAGGATTACATTAGTTACAGTTCTTACCTTATTATTAATGTTGTCTTTCATATCTGTTTATAATTTATTATGTTGATTTATTGGACAACCAGTAAGTGTTGATATCGATCCCTCGTTAATACTTCTCCGGGTTAGGCTAAATACTTACTGGGTACGCGTTAATTTATGTACTCATGCTATACTTCTGCACTTATTGTGCAAGTATATCTCTGATAGTCATTTAGGCGCAAGGGCACAACTACTGAGAGGACTTTAAGCTGAGCTGCATCCCATGATATGATCCACAACACAAAGTCTCCATCATGTTCATTTATGTTATCCTGTCTATTTTTTTAATTATTATTCTCCTTCCTAGTTAATGCTCATATACCTGTAACACCAGGTTTTGAGATATTCAAGTTGATGTTAATGGTTTTGCATTAATATTGTCATTTTTTTTGGTTTTATATCTTACTAATATTGTATTTATCTATGATTTTAAATGCATTAAATTCCTTATTTAATAGAACTTATGATTTCAAAAGTAATAAAATGAATAATTATTTAGATGGTTCACTGTTGGCTTGCCTAACGGGGAAGTTGGGCGCCATCACGGCCTATAGTGGGTTTTGGGTCGTGATGACTTGGTATCAGAGCTCTAGGTTCACTTAGGTCTCACGAGTCAAGAGCAAGTCCAGTAGAGTCTTGCCCAACGGTTCGGAGACTTTTGTACTTATCTTCGAGAGGCTACATGGCTCTTAGGAGAACTTCCCTTCTTGATTCCTCATCGTTCAATTTGATTCCTTTGAAACTTATGTCTTCATTTCCTTCATACTCATTTTTATATGATCCTGAGTACTTATTATCAATTTGGCATCGAGGAGTTGTAGTGATGCTGCCGATTTGGTGCATGCTGTTTTTGCCTGTGCAATTGGGCTGACTATTATCATCGTCTTGTAGAGGAGTGTTCTGTTGTTGCAACCCAGTGTTAGTGTTGCCAATGGTTTTGAGGCTATGCAAGACGTAGTGTGATGTTCATATGTTGTTATCGCACAACTGGTGTAAATGGTAGGATGCTTAATTCTGTGTCGCATTAATGAATGACTTGAGAGGAGGATTATTTGGTTCATGGTTTAGACATTCGGCATTTTATCCCAAAGGAGGAGAGACAATGGATGTTCAGACTTTGGTTGACAGAGTAGCGCGATCGGATAATTTTCGAACTTGGTGGAATTCTCATTTGTGATGTGGTGTCGTTGTCCTTGTTTGAATGCATTAAGGCTCATTAGTGTGATGGCCTTTGTTTGTTTGCCTTTGGGGTACAGTGGCATGAAATGGTACCTAAGAAGCAGTTATCGGAGATGATGGTGTGTTGCGACTGTAGGGTTGTATCCGTGTCTCCAATGTTGATGGCTCGAGGAAGATGATCTTTCAGAAGGCTTAGAGTTGGTAGTAATTTATTAGTTGATTTGAGGTAGTATTTTAGCAGCGAAGGATGACGAATGAGGCAGTGGTTGAATTGCTAGCAGGTCGAGTATGAGCATCAAAGGTCGAGTGGTTCTCTTCGGAAGATGGTTAACTTAGAGTGAGAATGTTAGCGTATCGTATGGATTTTATGGTAGGATAGCCACATGTTTTGAGAAAGCTTGGTGCAATTACGGTCATAGTGAACAAGGGGCTAAGTTTGTGTATTTCGTTTGAGATGGTGGCTTCCACGCTTCGGAAGTTTGAATATGACGAAAAGGGTTTGCTTGGGATGTAATATGACTTCGAGTTTTGAATGCATCGCTGGACCTTCATTTAATGCTGATGGAGATGAACGGGCACGCATAGTTGGTGGGCGAGTGTGGGCTTAAGAGGATTAACTAATTTCGTGGTGGCTGTAACCAGGACAGTGACGTGGAAGATGTCGATATGGGGTTACACAGGTGGGCTATCTCCTGTGATGAGGTTAGGTGTGGCATGATGTCTGACGAAGTTCCTATGAAGAGTCCTAATTTCTATCCAACGGGGTGCAAGTACTAGATGTGAGTTGTATCAGTTGGGAAGATGGCACGCCTGTATGAAATTGAGTGTGCATCTAGGACTAGTAATTCGGGATGGGTTATGATTAGTGAAAAAAGAACTTGTGTGAAATTTAGCTGAGTAGCAGCCGAGATTTTGGTAACTGAGAAGAAGAAGTCATTGTGAGTTCTGGATTTTTGTGATTATGACTTAAAGCCAAGTGGGGAAGCCTACTAGCTACGATTGAGTCGCGTGGTTATATGCCTTCGCAGTATCGGGTTATCTATATGTTAGTGGATTAGTTATGACTAAAGGAAGAAAATAACAGGGGTAAGTCGAGCAAGGAATTTGATGGTTATGTGCTATAATTTCACCTTATTGTGTGGGAAGTTTGTGAAATAACCTGGATTTGATATTTCTTCGTGAAGGTAATGTGCAAGGAAAGAAAGTCATTCAATTGCTTTTTCTGGGGTATTCGTGTGCTATCAGAGCACTGGTTGCTTGCTATATCTTTGAGACCAGGTCAAAGTGGGCCCGTCTTTTAACAACAGTTTTAATGGGTTCAAGAATTAAAGTGCGGTGCCTAAAGATTTTTAGGTTCGTTATGTGGTTGAGGATTGGGTTTTGCAATAGAGTGTGAAGGGTACTTGGATAATTTTTATGTTAACATCGGGTCTGGGGTACGGTGTAAGAGAAATAGGAGAGACAACTTCGGATTCGCAGAAGATCTTTCAGAATGGGTGTATTAGTGTGAGATACTATTGAGTGCATGAGGAGAGTATAGAATGGCTTATGGGTATTGGGAAGACGTGATCTCGTGATTTGGGTCACTTGGGATGAGTGTTGTTTGAGGTCCGTTATGTGTTTGAATAGAAGTATTATTTTCAAGGCAAGCCAAGGGTAAATCGGAAGAAGTTGAGTTAGTTAGTATGGTTTGGATCAACATGGTTAAGGAAATGTCGGTTCCTTTAGTGTGGTAAAGCTATACAGGTGATTTGTGGATGTACTTACGGGCTTGACAGCCACCGTAATTTGATTAATTTGGAGGTTTTAATTCTGATGGTTTTGTTATGCGTAAATGGATCATGGAAGAGTTACGAAGATTTAGAACACGAATTGAGGTTTGCATGTTCTGCAGTTATGGGAATTTGACTGCGTGTCGCAATTGTTCTTCTAAAATGAGTTAAGTGAAAGGTTTCTAGCCGATGAAGTGTTTATTCTATTGGTGGTTCATGAGTTGTGATGAAATTATTGTACTCTCGCGTAGCAGCATGATAAGTGCAGTGACCGGTATGAAAAACTGAAAGTTGAGGATCAAGGTTGTGGTTC
The DNA here is from genome assembly GCA_002018475.1 of Nicotiana obtusifolia. NCBI lineage: Eukaryota > Viridiplantae > Streptophyta > Magnoliopsida > Solanales > Solanaceae > Nicotiana > Nicotiana obtusifolia. The sequence goes on from MCJB01024162.1 coordinate 58,207, forward strand.
GATTTTGATAAGAATGTCACGAGTTCAGAGGAGCGGGGGAAGATTTCAGATGTCCAGAGTATGCTGGCACTATCTTAGTGTCGCCTGAAAACAGTATTCTATGGAAGAGGCGTTGTGTATTGATTTGCGGATTCTTGATTTGCATCACAGTGATAATATAGTTGGTAGCCATGGATGTGCTAATTTTGCTACCTAGTGCGGTGGCTTGTGGGAGTAACTTCTATGGGATGATTGTGTAAGTGTGACGTGTTAGTCATTTAAGTGGTAAAGATTAAGAGTGGGTATAAAGATTCTGGTATTGTTGCTGATTGGAGAGTTTATGTCTGAGAGGTGCTCTATTCCTCTGGTTGCGGATAATGGAAGTTTGTTCCGGATTCGACGATTGATCGTATGTGTCATGGATAGGGTTATTGTGGATCTTTGGGAGGTTATTGGCCTATTTTGTGATGATCGAAAATGGCTTGAAGGTCAATTAATAAACCCAATGTGAATGTATATTCTATACCATATCAGATATACTTATTCGGCATAACATCGCTTATGGATGAGACTTGAGGCGTAGTGGGTGTTATTCCTGTTACTGTGTAGTTCATGTATTACTCTCTTGTGCCATGTAGGGTTGAGTGGTAGCTTGATTATTCAAACATGTGTCGTGACCCTATGTAGTTTGTGGTGTTATATGAGCGAGATGGCTCTCTTGATGCAGAGTCGTTTATTGCACCTTAGTCGTGCTTGGTGTTCTATAACACATGTTGTTATATGTCTCCCCAAGGTTGCGCTTATGCTCTTGGCATGCTTGTGGTTGATATTCGAGCATTTAGTGGATATGAGCATTTTGTCTTGATGGGTATTTCCTAATTGATTGTCATGCGTGGATCGAGTTGCATGCCGGAACAGTGAGATGTTGAGTACAGATCATTATACTTATTTTGTGTATTGTGTTTCTTATCTCTGAGTTAGGTTCGTAGCATCTGTTTGGTTGTTTTATTCGTTACGCGGGCCGGACAGTCCTGGATTTGGGTCTGTTTTTCCTTATTGATCATATTTGAGTTGTGGCTTGTTGGCTCATTTATGGCGCCGTATGAGATCTTAGATAATGTTCGAGGTGGATTACTGTCCGAGCAACTTGTACTGGGTAAGACGAGGTTGATGGACCTGAAATCAGTGTAAATCAAAATTATATAATGTATATTAGAAGGAAAATGTCACTAATCGGTTCAGAATGAGGCAATGGTTCTTGTCAAGCGGAGAGACTCCATGAGTTGTGTGGTTATGAGTTCCTTCACATCTCTTTCATTGTTTTAGTATTGCAAGGGTTGAGGCTGGGCTTATATGTGTTATGAGGTATACTACGGGCATCTGGTTTGTGAATTTGCAGCTATTGTAGTTGGAGGATGTTATTATGAACATACGAATTGTGCAGTGCATTGTGTGATTTCAGCACGGGTGCATGATCATACTTTGGTACAGCGAGTTGTGATTGATACGGTGTTTGTATGTTAGAATCAGGCATGGTAGAGAATTTCGGATGTTGGAATTTGGTTCTAAGGCTTGGGGCTAAGGTAGAAGGAAGGATCTTCAGTTTGGCTTAAGCCAATGTGCTCATATGGGTTGTGGTGGCACGAGTAAGTACGCGTGGCACCAAATAGTGTTTTTGGGCAACTCCGGAACGGTTCTTGGCACGTTCAAGGACGAACATATGTTTACGTGAGGGAGAATGTAATGACCCAACCGATCGTTTTGAGCTCTAGCGTGTCGCTCGGCAGTTTGAGGCCTTGAATAGCTTCACTTTATGTATTATGACCTGCACATGTGGTCGGTTTCAGTTTTTGAAAAGTTCGGGGGTGATTTGGAAGGATAATTCTCATTTCAGAAGCTTTAAGTTAGAAGAATTACCAAAGGTTTGAATTTTAATAAACGACCTCGGTATAGGGATTTGATGATTCCAATAGGTTCATATGATGATTTTGGATTTGGGTGTATGTTTGGGCTGAGTATCAGATGCTCCGGGAGTGTTTCAGCACTTAATGTGAAAAGTTGGCATTTTGAAGATTTTAGAATTTTCTAAGTTTGATTTGAAGTAGACTTTGGTATTAGCGATGTTCGTTTGGATTTCGAGCCTTGGAATAGGTTTCTGTTGTGATATATAACTTGAATGTAAAATTGGCTTAATTCCGGAATATTTAAGTATGATTCGGACGCGTTCGTCGAAATTTGAATGTTGGAAAGTTAAAAGAAAGATCTTGATCGTCGGTTCGTGGTTTTGATGTTAATCGTGGCGTTTTGAGCCTTTAGATAAGTTTGGATAAAGTATTGGAACTGGTTGGTATGATTAGAAGGGGTCCCTGGGACTCGGGTGTGTTTCGGGTGGTTTCATACCATTTTTCCTTGTTTTGTAACTGCTGGTGCTAGACTTGCCGCGTTCGCGAAGAAGGGTCGATTGGGCAGTGTATAAATTTGCAAAAAAAGAAAAAAAATTGGGTTTGGTTCGTTTTATCTCAATTCTTCCATGGGAGTCGAGCTTAGGGCGATTTTGAAGTGTCATTTCATCATCCATCATGTGGTAAGTGAATTCCTATACATTGTGAGCTAAATGCATGAGTTATATATGGATTTAAACATGAAAATTTGTAAAAATTATGGAATTTTTGAAGAAAACTTAGAAATTGAATTTTTAGATTTTGACCATGAAATTGGACATGGAATTATGAATAAATTATATATTTGAGTTCATGGTATTATGGGTCTATCTTAAAAAAAATTTCGAATCCGAACATGTGGGCCGAGGGTTGACTTTATTAACTTTTTGGGCGAAGTTGGAAATTGTTATAATTGATTAAGTATGAGTATTGAAGTTTATTTTTATTGATTTGCACATTTTTTGTCTAGTTTTGGGTCGATGGGCATTAGTTTGAGGTGTTAGAGAGCTGTTGGAGCCGGTAATGAAACTTCAGGTAAGATAAGTCTCTTGTCTAACCTCGTGAGGGGGAATTTATCCCATAAGTGATATATTTGTTAAATGCTACTTGTTGTGGGGGTTTCATAAGCACGAGGTGACGAGAGTCTGTACGTAGCTAAAAACATGCTTATGTCCGATAGACTTACGACTATATCATGCGATATTTGTATTACCTGAACTCAACGTGTTAGTTTAATTACCCAAACCTGTAAATGTAATTTGATTAGAGATTGTGCTAGGTCGAATCATGAAACTTTGAGTTATTTGGCAGGATATCCGACTACTGGTAACAATTATGCTTATATGTTCTTGTTCTTGTGTTGCAGACACGTGACGTTATTCGATAAGTTTTCTTCCTTGCTTGTGAGTCGGGCAGAACACCTCGGCAGTATATTGAGATGCATCTATGGTTCGCTGGTTGACTCTCGGAAGTGTACACAATATTCTGGATTGCGCCGTATGATCTCGACATAACTCGTGTGTAATGCCGTTAGGAGTCTGATTATTCATGAGATTCCTCTTTGGAGTGGGATCTGACAGTTGCATGAGATGCCTTATTTGTTAAGATAGCGCTTGATATCCCTTACCCGTTTGAGGTTGCCTTTGATTCTTATGTTTGTTGGGATAGTACATGAGATTTGAGAAATTTATGTTGTCAGGTTGGAGGATTATGTTAGTTACAATTTTTATCTCATTATTATTATTGTGTTTCATATCTGTTTATGATTTATTATATTAATTTATTGTGTTTCATATCTCGAGGTTAGGCTAGATAAAATGGGTACGCATTGATTTACGTGCTCATGCTAATATCTCTGATGGTCATTTGGGCGCAAGGGCAAAATTATTGAGGGGACTTTAAGGTGAGTTGTATCCCATGATACGATACGCAACACACAGAATCTCCATCATGTTCATTTATATTATCGTGTCTATTTTACATTTTAGGCAGATGTTGTATTATTATTGTACTTCCTAGTAGATGCTCATACACTTGTGACATCAGGTTTTGGGATATTCTAGTTGATGTTAATGGTTTTGCATTAATATTGTCATTTTTTATTATTTTTTATCTTACTAATATTGCATATATTCATGATTTTAAATGCATTAATTTTTTTGTTTAATAAAACTTATGATTACAAAAGTAATAAATTGATAATTATTTAGATAGTTCATTGTTGGCTAGTTTAACGGTGACATTGAGCACCATCATCGTCTATAATGGGTCTTGGATATAAAAATATATTTTTACTGCTCGATTTAACACACACCAAAAGGTATGGAGAAGTGAAGAAGATGAACAACAGACTTCCAAACTTTATTAAGCATGTAGTTACGAGTCTAAAGATGTCGTAGCACTATTATACGTGGCTTTATTTCCTTCTTCATCCCTTTTCTTAGGTCTCTCTCACAATCGTCCTCAACTCAATTCGCGGCACACTAACGGTCACGATCCAAAATTCAATTAGCCGTAATGAAATCTAACTTTAAGCTAAAATAATAACAATCCGATTTAATTAATATTTAACTGTCTCTAATACACCTCCCAAGAACTTGGTAGTATAAATCATGAACTTCTAAGATTAGAATTTACAAAACTGGTGTGAAATAAAAATATATCATCTGTTGGAAATACACATGAACATATTTAATAATTCTAAAGCTATCTAGAACAAAAGGCGACTGTGACTAGACCTCAGGTACATATTCAATGCTAGCTCCCACCATGTACAACAACATCAACATTTAAAATCTGCACGCAAGGTGCAGAAGTGTAGTATGAACCGACGCCATGTACCCAATAAGTAACAAACCTAACCTTAGTTGAAAGTACTAACAAGCTAGAACAAAGGCCAGAGTCCAGCTCCAATAACCAGCAACAATTCATAACAGTATAATAAAGATGGTGCAAGAAATAACTCAGCTGGTTCACAATTACGAAAAATAGACATGTTTTTCAAGTATAATAGTAGATCCTAAATTTTTCACCGAAAACCTCAAAAATATACGAATAAGTTTGAAAATTGTGATATTCCCAAAAGCCTTTCAATAATAAATAAGATGTTTCATTTTTTAGATAGCATTAGGGAAATGCATCACTATGCTTACATGTCAATATACAAATGAAATCATGAATGTCACCAAAATCGGATAGCAAGAGGAAATGCATCTTTATGCCTGTATCTCAAGTATGCATGTCAAATGCAATGCATTTCAATGATGAACTTATGTACTCACACTCTCAGAATACTCAATCACTCAGTACTGTATATGGCCAATACAACCTAGGGAAGATCCATCCCCAAATATATATCACCGACAATTAGTCACTCAGTACTGTATAAAGCCAATCCAACCTAGGGAAGATACATCCCTCAATATAGATAATTAGGCAAGATCTATGCTAGGGAAAATTCATTCCAAAAATATAAATGATTCGGACAAGATCCATGCCCAGGGAAGATCTATCCCTCAATATAAATGAATCGAGCAAGATTCATACCTAGGGAAGATCCACCCCTTAATATAAAATTAATTGCGCTCACTGTGAGGGGGGGGGGGGG
>MCJB01024162.1:63752-107687 GCA_002018475.1 Nicotiana obtusifolia
GGGGGGGGGGGGGGGTTGCAAACTCCGGAGGGGCTCGTTCAGCCCAAGCGATATAATAAGCCAAATCCAGGCATAAATTAATAAAACATGTTGCGGCGTGCTGTCCGATCCCATAAATACCACTCACAATCAGGCCCTCGGCCTCACTCAATCATCAATCTGTCCAGTCTCTCGGGCTCACAATGTCATGAAACTAGGCCAAAACGATGATATGATGTATCAATAAATGGCAACAGAGACTGAGATCTGATATGCAATGAATGAACTTGAGTACGAAATTACAATTTAAACATATAATTCGACAGCAGAAACGACCTCAGTAGGTCCCAATAATACTAGCATTTGCTTAAGTATAATTGCTAACATAAGTCACTACTCAGTTTCTATAACACATGAAAAATACAAGTCAATTGGCTACATAGCTCTACGGAAACGACTGAGTCTCAATTTCTACGATGCACGCCCACACGCCTGTTACCTAGTATGTGCATCACCTCCAAACAAATCACATAACATGCATAATCAGGGTTCATACCCTTAGCTCCAAGCTTAGAAGTGTTACTTACCTCGAGCAAGCCGAATCCAATGCCGAGCAAGCTAAACAATACTTCAAAATTTTCATTCCGCGCGTATCAACCTCCAAAACGCCTTCCTATCTCCTCAATTTCAAGTTAAGCGGTCCGAAACTAGTCAAACAACGTGCAAATTAATCAAAATATACTCCAATGTTTACAATATAACAATTTATTAAAATTCTAACTCCGCTCGAAAAGTCAACCAAAAGTCAACAGTGGGGCCCACATCTCGAAATCCGAAAAATATTACAAAATTCGAACCCCCATTCAACCACGAGTCCAACCATACTAAAATTACTCAAATTCGACCATAACTCGGCCTTCAAATCCTCAATTACAGCCTATAAAATTTTCTCTCATTTTCTATCCAAAATAGTAATTTGTTGATAAAAACAACAATAGATTCGTGTAATTTAACAAAAATTGAGTTAGGAACTCTTACCCCGATAAATCCTTGAAAATCTCCTGAAAATCGTCTATCCCCGAGCTCCAAATCGTCAAAAATGGAAAAGAGGAAGTCTCATTTTCAGAACTTAAGTTCTGCTGCCCAATCATTTACCCTATGCGATCGCGGAAAATGCTTCGCGATGGAGAAGCACAAAATCTTCCAGCACATTTTTACTCTATACATTTACTATATAACTAATATTTATTAAAAATATAATATATTAGATCATAATTTTATAAGATTAATATTCTGTCAAATTATCGGCGCACCTAGCACTAATACTAGTAATTATATAAAGTTAAGGGCAAATTTGTTTTTTAATGCAAAGTTGAAGGGAAAAAGCATTTTTTAATTGGAAAAGTGAAGAAAAGGAAACCTTATTTTGTACTTCGGACTCCCTCTACTCATTCCAACTGTAGTTGAATTAGGGCACACCGAGATAGTGCAGAGCATCCGCCAAATTGAAGATGACGAGAATTCCTCTGCTGCGTTACTCTTGCAATGGTATTTCCTTTAGCTCATCCTTTGCTATTTCGGCATTTACTATCAGAGATTATTCTTCTTCTCATAGCAATATTGAGAATGTCAAGTGCTTAGATGATGCTCTGACTCTCTTTCATCGAATGGTCAGAACGCAGCCTCTTCCTTCTGTATTCAAATTCTCGAAATTATTAAAGACTATGGTAAATATAAATCATTACTCTTCTGTTGTTTCCCTTTTTCGAGAAATGCGGAAATTAGGCATCCCACTTGATGATTTCATCTTGAGTATAGTGATTAACAGTTATTGCCTAATGCATCGTTCTGACTGCGGATTTTCGGTGTTAGCCATTTACTTGAAGACGGGCATTCCATTTAGTGTTGTCACCTTTAATACCTTATTAAGGGGACTCTTTGCTGAAAAGAAGATCAAAGATGCAGTTAATTTGTTCAAAAAGTTGGTGAGAGAGAATATTTGTGAGCCTAATGAAGTCATGTATTCCACCGTCATGAATGGGCTTAGCAAAATGGGCCATACTCAAAAAGCATTCGATTTGCTTAGGGTAATGGAACAAGGAAGCACTAAGCCCGATAAATACATCTATAACATTGTTATAGATGCCCTATGCAAAGATAGAATGTTAGATGCTGCAATTAGCCTTTTTAACGAAATGAAACAAAAAGGCATTCCTCCAGATGTTGTCACATATAGTTCATTGATTGATGGTTTATGTAAGTTTGGTCAGTGGGAAAAGGTTAGGACTTTGTTCTCTGAAATGGTAAATATTAATATTTATCCGGATGTGCAAGCCTTGTCCATAGTGATCAATGGACTATGCAAAGAAGGGAAAGTTGAAGATGCTGAGGAGGTAATGAGACTCATGATCGAAAAAGGTGTAGAGCCAAATGTGGTAACCTACAATGTGATAGTTAATGGATATTGCTTACGCGGTCAAATGGATAGAGCAAGGAGAACTTTTGATTCCATGATTGATAAGAGCATTGAGCCTAACATTTTTAGCTATAACATATTAATAAATGGATACTGTAAGAAAAAGAAATTGGATGAGGCCATGCATTTATTTCATGATATTTCTCGAAATGGATTGAAACCTGGCATTGTGACCTACAATACTATCTTGCAATGTCTATTTGAAGTTGGAAGAACTGACATTGTGCAAAAATTCTTTGCTGATATGCTTTTTGTGGGGCTCAGACCTGATTTATGCACTAATTGCATTTTGCTCCGTGGTTATTTTCTGAATGGACTTGTTGAGAAAGCTATGTTATTATTTCATGAGTTAGAAAAGAAGGGAGAAGTTATTGATATTGAACTTTACACTGTTATTATTGACGGATTGTGCAAAAATGGCCAGCTCGACAAAGCTCATGCTACTTTTGAGAAGCTTTCTTTGATTGGATTGGTTCCCAATGTGATTACATACACTACAATAATAAATGGAATGTGTCTAGAAGGGTTGTTGGATGAAGCTAAAGATATGCTAAGAAAAATGGAACACAATGGTTGTTCGCCAAACAACTGCACTTACAATGTTATTGTGCAAGGATTTCTCAAGTGTGGCAAAATTAGTGAAATGAACACTTTTTTGAAGGAAATGAGTGGAAGGGACTTCTCGTTTGATGCAAGTACTATAGGGTTACTAATAGACGTTTCAGCAAAGGATCCTTCTTTGCTTAACATGATACCACAATTTCACTTGGGAAGTTAGAAGTGAATATTTATTTCACTAGTTATCACTATGATGTAATTTCCTTTTACCTTGGCCAAAGAAATCGCGTACAATGGAATGGCAGAAGCTGAAAGCATGACAATTAGAACATTGCTTAAGCTTTCCAAGCTAGCTTATTTAAGAGGTACTCCTGTTCTGATTTTTAATTCTTTTGACCCTTTGCTTTTTGTTCTGGATCGTATTTTGTTGCCCTCTTAATATGAGAAATAATGCGAGTCTCCTTATGTGTGCGCATTATACGTTTGGGATTATCATTTTCAGTGGTATTTAGTCATCTTCAGGTATTATCATTTTCTAAGTTTTTGAATATTTATAACAACTTCGTGCCAGATGAGAAGCTTCTTTCTGTGCTCCATGAGAGAGTGCAATGTGGTGCTGGTATGGGCCCTGGAGTCGATAATGTCATTCACGTGCCACTCTTACTATACTGCTAATAACTGACCTTACTTTTTCATCCTTTTTATTCTTTTTGTTGCAGAGTAATACCAGCAATTACAAGAGTTTCCTACAACTGCTGGAACATTGCTTGTTTGAACATAAAACAATCAGGATTGGCGAGTCTCACATTTTTCTCAAGTGTAGAAATTGAAGGAGAAGTCTTTCATGGGGATGCTGCAAATTCCAAGAAACAGGCAGAAGAAATGCTGCCAAGGTCGCTTATATAGCTTTAACAAAATGTAAGCTAATAGCTAATACCGTTCTTTTCTTTTCGACATTCTTTTGACATCTTTTCCAATTTCAGGCAACTGTTTCCTCGGACTTGGAAGATGAAATCTCCAAAACCAAACCTTTCATGGTAACTACGGAAACTTAATCTCCAACAAAACAGTCCACAGGTGCAGAAATGGTTACTGCATCTTTTGAGAAGTCACCTTCTTCAGTGGAATCATTGTGCAATCTGCCTAGAGGAACTAAATCCTTAGCTGCAACGACACCATCACATCTCTCTCTCTCTCTCTCTCTCATGTTGAAATCTAATTAGCTGCTCCATACCAGACAATTTTTACCTGCTAAGATTGAGCTTATTTTACTTTTTAGAAACATTGCCAAGTCAGTTAATCTTGCTACACTTGTACTAGTGACAAGTAATTGCATAATGTGCTTTCCTATAGTTTTGGATTAGAAATCCAATAAACAATGATCATCAGAGTACATACTCTACTAAATAGCTGCTCAACCGTGTAGTTTATCTCTTATTAATTTATCTCTCTCCCTCTTTTATTTCCTTTTGTTTTTAGCAAATGAATGATGCTGTTATAGCATTTGGCAAAGAGCTCTAGCACTTCTTCTTAATTACAAGACCTTGTGCATCTGTGAAGTAATTGCATAATGTACTTTCCTATAGTTTTGGAAAGCCGCCCATGACAGTACTAGTGACAAGTAATTGCATAATGCACTTTCCTATAGTTTTGGATTAGAAATCCAATAAACAATAATCATCAGAGCACATACTCTACTGTTATGGCATTTGGCAAAGAGCTCCAGCACTACTTCTTAATTATAAGAAATGTCACAGATGTCTTGGATTTGACAAAATCTTGTCATATTTTAGTTGACTAAATGGCATGCCAGCGTATTCTTCTTTCTTAACTGCTGCATTGACGGTTACAGGCCTGAGATGCAGAGATATTTTGCTTCTTGGTCCCATTTTCTATTCTATTGTAACCTGTTCTGCTTTATCTGCCGTTTTGAATGAGCACACATGAGATGCATATCATTTCAGTTTATTAGCATTTATGATTTATTCAAATGATCATTTTAGATAGATAACAAATTGATTGACTGCATTTTAGAAATCAGAATGGGATCCCTTGTAAGTTATTTTATTCACAATCATATGGGAGGAAATGCAAATATCCCAACTTAATTTGAGCTACATAAAGATTAGTCTCATTCTTCAGCTTCTTGATAGACCAAAAGAGCAGCAGTAGTGTTCTTTGCTTTTCCTTCTGAGTATGGAGTTCATTGGTTGGTTTCTCTGCTGAAGTTATTAGTTTTGGTTATTTAACATAAAGAACGTTATTTTCAAACTTTGCTCTGATTTGCATGGATGCCCAAGAAAACTATGAAGGAAACAGCTGCATGTCCCAATGAATTCATTTCTTTTTCTTACTTTTTCAAATCTGGCTTCTGCTATTTCTCTTTAAAAATATTGCTTCCAATTTCCCATAGCTATGAGTTTAAAAGTGTGAGCAACTGAATTGCAGCATGAAACTGGGTGAGAAAATTGCGACGATCTTTGATGTGCTGATAGTGAAATTTTGAGAGAAGAGAGTACAAGAGCGATTGGCTCTGGTGCAAGTGGGAGATTGTTAGGGATATAGTAGATATGCCCTAGTTGCAATCTACTATTGATGATTTGAACATATTTTTGTGAACGTTATTTCACTTAAAATATATATGGGAGTTGATATTCTTTTATCATTATTATTAGTTGCTTGATTAATTTGATAAGGTACTTGATTAATTTAATCTAAATTTGTTTTTGATACTAGGATTATTAACCTGGACCATTAGTAATAAGGTTAGATCAATATTTATGCGATCGTCTTTATTGGATAAAGATTAGTTGATCTCATTAACTAAATCACATGGATAGATGATGCATATAGATATATGAATATTGAGCTGGCTTATTGGATAATTTCTAATGGTTAAAATTACCATAAACTGTTAATAAGATATTTTCTTGAAGAATGTGATATAAGAGTTTTCTTTGACCTGAGATCGCCATAGTAATTGACAAGTTATTTATTGTGCTTTGATACTAGACACTTATGGCCCTAGGTCGATAGTTGAAATGATATAAGGTATGATTAAATGCTTGTAGAATTAGTGGTTGATCCAGATAGAATCTGTCAACTCTTGATAATGAGTTTAAGCTCCATGCTGTCAAGGATTATAAGATCAAGTTAAGACCTTAGCCAGAGCAATGGAATGAAAAGAAGAAAAGAGTTTCTTAGATCATTCAATGGTGGAATATATTTGACATGAACACATAGTTGGTCGTCTATTAGGATTTGACAGTTGAACCATATCCTATGACGGCCCAGAGCCAGAAGGATAGAGAGAATTACTATATTATTCTTCTACTGGTTCTTGAGAGTAAATTGTATACTTCATTCTATCTGGTCGTCAAGGAGTGTTGCTAGACGCCACCCTTGATTTGTATATTTATGTGATTAATTTACTACTGGCTTAGTATTGAACTTATGGAGTCACATCTTTGATAAAGGATTAATTACTTTATTATTTGATAGTCAAATTATTGAATTTAATTAGTCAAACAAATAAATAAAGCATTAGTCAAAATGAAATATTATTATATTCTTTTCTAGTATAGAGTATAATTAATATTGTGAACAAATTGAAGTTTTCTATTTGGAATAGAGCATTAAATTATATCTTTTAGTTAATATATATGTCTGCGTGTGTGATATATATAATAGTACTTATTTTATATGAGATATGTTATATAAAATGTTAATTAAAAAGTTAATGGAAACTTATTAGTGAAATCCAATGTGAAATTGGATTCACGTACTAAAGTCCATAAAAGGACTAGTTGCAGCGGAATAAATTTATCCCATTAGGAATGGGATAAATTTTTTGCAATGGAAAATATTTTACGATGTCTATTTTTTCAACTAGATTTGTACTCAAGGTAATTCACTACTTAAACAAAAGGGAAAAAGGTTTAGGTGATATTATAAAAGGGGTCATGCAAAAGTGCCGTAGGTGATATGTAAAAAACACACTTTGTGCAAATGTATGATTAAAAAAAGAGTTCTTTGAAGAAACCAAAAACTAAGATATATATTCTTGACAAGAAAATCAATTTCCTTGTCGCATTATTTGCTGGAGTTTTAAGATGAATTCAGCACAAGTTCTTTGTTGGACTTGTTCACGCGTTTTCATTGATCAAAGAGTTGATAGCAATGATTGATCTTGGTATGGATACATAGAGAGTATTCGCACTATCGAAGAACGAGACTCTTCACTAGGCAGTTCTTAGATCCGATTTTGACATGTAAATAAATTTTAAATACGAAAAGATCTTCCTAGGATTGTTATTGTCTTCCGCTGCGTGTTACAAACACCTATATGCAATTCTTCAATATCGGTGCTGAAAAGGTTACTGCATCTTATGAGTACTTCAGTGGAATTATTGTGCCATTTGCCTATAGAAACTAAACTATCAGCGGCAGAATGTGTCTACATATAATGTGGATTAAAAATCCAATAAAAAATGATCATCATTAAATAATCTGCTGAATCGTGCATGCGGAGGCGAATGCAGCCTACATACAATGGGTTCAAATGATTCAGACTTTGTAAATAGCCATCCACTTCTACTATGTACACCAAAATTTTCTTGCTGCCACCATGCTCCATTTTCATGGCGCCAAGATCGGCTTTGGGATCCCCTACTTTCGGCTTAGATTCCAAGTGCAACCCCCCAATGCAGGCGGTCCTTCCTGTGTCCCCCTTATGTGCCTGAGCAAAGTTCCCGATCATTGCTGCAAGCTTCCCCAACTTTGGGCATTCACTTGCCCGATGTGATCCTTTACAAATGCAGCAGTCTCTCTTAGGCACGTACTCGCTATTGTTTTCTGGACCCTTGCCGTTTCTCTTGGACCCATGTCCGTTATGGGATGGCTCCTTGCCATTACCCTTGTATACCTCGGCAATGTCTCTCCCATTGTCCTCATCATGATCCCCCTCACCCCTCTCGGCGTTGTCTTCTTTGGGCTTGGAAGGCTCCATCTTGAATTCAACAAGCGACTTGGCTACCGCTATGGCCTCGTCCACATTGGCTACTTGATGTCTTCTTAACTCCTGCTTTGCCTAATTTTGCAACCCATCCATGAAGTAGAAGAGGGAATCTTCTTCGGACAACGACGGGATTTGCAACATTAAGGTAGTGAACTCGCGCACATACTCCTGAATTTTTGCCATCTGTCAGAGCTCCCTTAGCTCCCGCCTAGCTTCATACACCACATTCACAGGTAGAATTGCTTCTTCAACTCCTTCTTCAACTGCTCCTACGTCTCAATCTTGCATAGCCCCTTCTCTATGTCAACACACTTTCGACGCCACTATAAAACAACAATCTCTGTGAGGTAAAATACGGCGGTGTTGATCTTAGCCTCATCGTCCCTCACTCTACCGTGCTTGAAGTAGTTCTCCAAGTGCCAAAGGAAGTTCTCCACTTCTTGTGAATCATGAAGACCTTTGAACACCGGGGGTTTGGGAGCCTCGATCTTGGCCTCCCTCGTCACAACAACATTACTGTCTGCCTCGATCATGCCAGCGTTGACACGCTCCTCGAGTGCCTTTATCTTAACCTTCATGGCATCGATAATGCTTACTGCCTCCGTGAGTCTGCACTCCAAAGTAGTGATGGTTTGTCTTAGCTCCATCTCGGCATGCGTGCGCCCCTCCAAGTAATTTTGAATACTCTCAATCTCCTCAAGAGTGTGTCCCTCAAGAACGCTAAGGGTGCCTTCCACCTTCCCCAAGCGTTGGCCAAGGATCTCGACGGCGTCCATCTCGTCGTTCACCTTCATCACCCACTCTTTATCGAGCGAGATGTCCTCCGGCAGGATCTCTACTTTATCCTCACTCGCCGCAATAACAGATGGTTCTTGGGATGTAAGTCCCTCGTTTGGCATAATCTCGGGCGACACCTCCTGGCTTTTGTTGGTGGTATTCCTCTTTTTGTTACGACCATTCTTGCCAGCAGTATCCTGGATGACGTTGGCTTGGGTGTTGGCAACATTAATTTCTCCATCATTCACTATTCCCTTAAATGCAACCTTTGCTCTGATACCACATTTTCACGTCCTTAGTCGTTAACGAAGTACACGTGCGGCACTTGACAACTCGCTCACGATCTTGCACGACTTGCTCACGTTCCTGCTATGCCAAGTCAGCCTTACTACACTCAAGATCGCTAAGGAATGTTAGAACACAGGAGAATTGCCAAAGGAAGCTTTTTATTGTAGAGAATTTGGTTACTTTTCTTGGTGAACAAATGAATAACCCCCTTTATATACTAGCTGCATAGGGGCTAGTGAGTAAAAAATAATTATTACACAAGGCCCTTAGTATTTACAAGTAAGTCCCTCTATAATATTCTACATTGCTAGAATTTTCTAAGGACTTTCCTAGCAATTCCATAGGGTTCTAAGGTCTTCCATGAGAAATCTCCATATTTCTCTAGAACCTTCCCACATGTGCTAGTCTATTTCGTATGAAAGCTTCCACATGGAATTAATATATGCCAAATGGCACCTACGTGGCATGGTGATGTGGTGGGTCATGACATATAGGTACATAAAAAGTAGCATATAAACTTTTTTAAAGTGTTAGAAATTTTAATTAAGATGACACCATTAACTATTTACAATATACAAGGGGTATTAATCTAATTAAGGGAGATGAAATCATGAAAGGGTTACGTGGCATCACCGAACCAATTAACATAGGAAGCAGAATAAATTTTGGATTGTAACAGTCCATTAAAATTGAAACTTTTGAGCACTCGATTTATAAAATATTTATTCTTACACACACTTAAAAGAGTTTAGAGGAATATGAAGCGTTAGTATGATGAATAAATTAACGTGATAAAAAGTTCAACATATCAAATGAGCTGCTGGATTAGTGACACAAACTTTTCAGAAATAAAATTGACTTGTAATAAAAAGAGTGCAAAGCGTAGGGTAGAATTATTAAATCTAAGAGTTAACCAAGCACGCAACCTTGAAAAAATCGATATCTTACTTAAATGCGTGTGTAAGAGTAATTAGAGTTTAGTTTTCAATTAAGAACAGATATATGAAAAGAACTGGTTTAAACTACGCATGCATTAATTACCATTATGAAATAAACACGAGATAAATTTACTTATAAAGATTTCATTCATCTTTTCTTAAATAATGGAAGAACATTTGTTTCAACAAAAGATAATATATTAATTGAGATCAATTAAATCTTAATATCATAGGTGAGAGTGAAAGGAAAAAATACAAAAGAAGAATGAGGACGAATAAGAGAGAAAAGAGTTATAATTGATTAATTGTAAGAGTAAGAATGGTAGCGCGTGTAGATAGATGGCAAGACTAACATACATTGTTGACGTGTTCAAATACCAAAAGCTTCTTCTCATTTCGTCGCTTTCCTTTAGCATCTCGCTTTGAAGCCTAATCACAAGCATTCCTCGATTCATTTTCAGATTCAAATTTGGCCTCTGTTATTCCTCTTCAAAAATTATTGCTTCCAATTGAGTGCTTTTTGATGCCTTGATAGTGAAATTGTGAGAGAAGAGAGTAACAAATGATTGCTCCACTCTCTTCTTTGTGGACTTGGACTTCATTTCATGGAATTTGTTCTACCACACTTCAAACTCGACAAATTTTTCTTGGAGTTCGAACTTCACCTTTCAAACATCAGGAATAATTTGTGATAAATTTTCAGTTTGATAAAAGTTCCTATACTTTTTTCGTATTTTAGCTAAGGATATTTTTGTTAAAAATTTATTTTCGCATTAAAGTGGCTAAATTTGAATAGTTTTGAAATGTTGGCTAAAACTTATTAAAACAAGTCATTTACCAATTTCTTCATTACTTATGCTTATTTATTAGCGGTCACCACCTTCTAAATTGGCTAACCAGTTTTCAAGAAATTAATGAACAACATAAAAAAGATGAATGGATGGAGATTATTTACACCTCCGAACTTTGTTAAAAATCAAATTGCACCTCTACTTTAAATAATTGTCATATTCTCCCTTATTTCTCAATTAACTTTTTAAAATGCATATTTCAACCTCTATAGTATCAACATTTATCTCTTTTATGTTTTTTATTTTTCAGGTTCTTAGTATATCACAATATTTTCCTCTTTTTCGATATTATTTTTACTACATGGAACTTCTTGCACTAAAGAATGGCCTCCATATTGCGCAAACCAATAATTTTCATAGCTTGAAAATTGAAACCGATGCTACAGAAGTACTTCAATTGCTTTGCTACAACAATTATTCCCTCTACACTAACCTTGTTATCTTGTACCGAAACGTGCCAAAACAATCCGGAATGAACTCAAATTTTGCGTACAAGTCATAAATGACATAACGAAACTACTGAAGTTTTCAGAATCACAATTCGGACTCGATATCATAAAAGTCAACTTCCGGTCAAACTTCCAAACCTTCAAGTTTTTTACTTTCTCCATTTCAAGCCAAATTCAACTACGGACTTCAAAATAAATATCCAGACACACTCCTAACTCCGAAATCACCATACGGAGCTATTGAAACCATCAAAACTCCATTCTAGAGTTGTTTATACAAAAGTCAAACTCCGGTCAACCCTTTTCATTTAAGCTTCCAACATAAAATTCATTCTTTCGAACTAATCCTGAAACACCTAAAAATCAAAACCGATGATTAACACACGTCAAAATACATCATATGAAGCTATTCAAGACTTCAAATAGTTGAAAGGAGCGTAAATGTTCAAAATGACAAGTCGGGTCGTTACATTCTCCCCCACTTAAACATACGTTCGTTCTCGAACATGCCAAGAGTTGTTCCTAAGCCCTTAAATGACTGTTCCACCTTACCATGCACATACCCTGGGGTGATCCCCCGCCACCCTATTAAAACATAATTGAAGATCATTACTTAAATCTTAGTTCGTAAACCTTGGAATTCGATTTCCAACATTCAGAATTTCTTATCAAGACCCGAATCTCATATCTACACACTGTATAAGTCTGAACTAGTTTTATCAAGCCATAACCATAAACCCAGATATAATCATATAGCATACTACACAACTCGTATTCTCGCAGCACCATTCCCGATCACAGTAACTACTCCAAACCAACCAAGTACTAGTATTAAACCCCACATTCCACATAACCTTGTTCCAAAACCTTCGTACCCTGCCGATAATGAAAGAAACATATAGGAACTTATAACCACTCACCAGATCAGCAGGTCACGGAGCTTTCCCTCGTTCAAAAAGTACCAAAGCGAATTGTTTAAGCTAAATTCTAAATTATTCTTCCAACACGTTGTAATCAGACCTGATAGTACCCATTCTAGGTCCAATGACTTTATATTATCAAACACAACTATTCCGCAGACATACAATACCAATATAGCTCAAGCCACAACTACGCAAACCGTGCACCCAAAAATAGGAAATGTCTGAAAGAAGAGAGCCGTTTCGCAAGTTCAACAGGCACCACTACAACCACAATGCTATGAGCTCATCATATATAGTAGAACCAAGACACACAAATCTAATAACGGTAACCAGCTCTCTTAGAGCTCACATTAACATCACGCGCATGGACAACTCACGTGCTATAGTATCAATATCAGGACCCACACGGTCAACTCACGTGCCAATGATATCAGTCTATGGATCCGCTTGGACAATTCACGTGCCAATAACATAATCCATCTGGCATGGTCATAGGCCTCCAGTCCAAGCATATCATAAAGGAGAAATCAAATAAGTACACATGTATATAATAAATGAAATAAAATTCACATGATACTGGACTGGTATAAATAACACGCCATAGAGTAGGCATGTGTAAAGTGTGCTATCACAACTCAAATCGACAAGTTAGCACAGAAATAGTAACTACCCAGTTTATTCAGGGAATTAGCCTCTTTGTTACCTCAAGTAGAGCGTAGATAGTTCTCAACAAAGGTACGAATACAAGAGACGTTATAACTTTACTCTTAATAGTCAACTCCATGCATTTCATAGCCTAAGCACTCTTTCGAGTATGAATACGTACCCCGATTCCCGCACATGGGCTCAAACCTCACATATATACCCACTCGTAGCATGTAGCTATCATAACTAATTAATGCAACTTGTGCCTCCACTGAGTTTAAATAAAATACACATATCAAACAGGCCGCAACCTTGAAACAATATGTTTCTGAGAACTCCTAGTCTCCAAATTCATAGAACACATTAATCACCATAACCGGTCCCAACTCTAGTACTCAAATGACTAACACATCTTTCATGCACGATCATCCCACTAGGAATACTTTCATAATTCTTTCCTGCCACGTAGCAATAATTGGAGTATCAACAGTCTATCAACCAGGTGAGTACCGCAATACCGATGAACATAAGTCAAAACACAATACGTCTTCTGAGGCACCCTTCTCAGGGATTACCGAGTAGTTATAACCTTCATCTAAATATCTAAAACTAACCATTCTGTCCAAAGTTTGTGACCTTCCCTTCAAGACTGAACTGCCACCTTGTACATGTAAATCTTAATCCCGCACAACACAACACATCTATCATGCCATCATGTGACAAGCACCAGAATCTCATTATCAACTCTGAGTCACTAGCAATTTACATACTCGGTTAGTTAGAAACCTTCCTCTTGATCCCATACAGGAGGAAATCACAATACACAACATGTTCCTCACACCGGTAGAAAATATCTGGCTCAAACCATGGTAGAAACCATCAAGAACACTTTGAAATCAATTTGCACATAACCAAGCTATCAGAACCGAATTCCTCTAACTCGACCAAGTCACGCAGGTCACCAAACCTAAGAATATTGCCACCAAACCATCTGTGGAGTCTTACCGTATCGTAATTACCCAAAAGAACCTAGCATACTATTACCATACTGGTCTTGCCGATTACCAAGTTGTCCTATTTTCTCTGAGTTTCTTTTGAATTACCCTCAAGTTGACATTTGTCCTTGTCAGAACATTTACGATCCTTACTCAAAGCTCACTACAAGACATCCTAACATAAAACGACACCGCCTTAAGGCCCATAAGCCATTGTATTCTTCTTAAGCACCCCCATAAGTACCATATCCCAAACGCCCACTCTGAAAATACCTTATGTGAATTTAAAATTGTTCTTTTACCTTTCTTATACAGGAATGTAGAATTCATAGTCATACAGAATTACCGCAAGTCCCGGCACCTTCAAATGCAAATCTCAGATTTTATCCATACACAAGTCCGAAAAAATTCACAAATTGCTATATATAAATCTCGAACCCATTAGAAACTTCTCGAGAGTCATCCACTTTGCCCAAATCTAAATTGTACTGCCCAAATGGGCCGAATGATACATGCCCCATTAGCACAACAACACTCAAAGAAGTAACCTTGTTTTAACACTACCGGTTGAGTTCATGCTCCACGCGCACTACATTCTTCATAAATAACAACTCACCCATCCCTATGATTTTCATATACTCATAAAGTGCAATATAACCCGTATCCAGGAATTTCTTTACTCGAGTCATCCTCGATCTCAACCTCTGCAAGTCCTAACGAAACCACAAGTATGCCTCAGACCCAAACTAAAATTTAACATATAACCATGAAATTGAATTGTCAATAGCAGGTTCCCCCACTTGGCTTAAAGAAATAGAATAAAACACTCGATAACTCACAATATCCATATTCTATTACTGCCATAATACCCCAGTTAGTTCAACGAAAGTTCTTCTCAAGCTCATGCAACACCAACCATAAAATACCTCAATCATCCGCTAAGCTCGCATTTATTCTCTTGACAGCCAAGTCAACTTTCTCAACCAGATTCAAATTCAAATCTCAACACATACACCCCGCTGGTAGAAAAGAAACTCTCCACTTAACATTATAAGGGACAAATCTATGTAGATTACTCTGCAGGAGGTAACCCACCTGCTTAGCCTCAAATTGGCATCTTGATATACCCTTTCGCAGCCACAATCACTACGCGATCACTTAATCTTCCTAAGTCTAAACTCATTAACAAGACATGAGAATTTAATTTATCCAACAATTTAACAACGTAAAGATCCTTCAACACACTCATAAGTCAAGACAATATATCAAATCAAGACGGAAATCAAGCACCCAATGGCCCTTTTGACCTCTCGAGAAACTCTTCTCGTCACATTCAAACCATCTGAACGCATCCCCCAGTCACATCATACTCATCATTCAGTCATTCCACCGCTCATCGAACCACAAATTCCACTCATAAGGACACTGCCGGACATATGAGTCCAAATGTACAAGTTACAACTGAAGTTATCAAGCTTAAGCTATGGTCTAACCCTGGCCTCAAGTCTTCTAGATTGGCCCATCACCAAAACACTGAATACTCATCTCGAACCTCGTTCATGGAATCATAAGCCGGACGATGCACAAGTGATATTGAGTGCTCACATACGCACACGAATGCATGGAAGGAATTCAAAGAGCTATGTTTAAAGCTGAATCAAGTTCGCACGATAAGGAAAGAAAGATGGGAAACTATCCTAAATGCCCTGTAGCCTCTCGAAGAGAAGTATGGACGTCATCATACCGATCCGCAAGACTCTACTAGACACTTGCTCATGACTTGTAGAACCTATGAACCTAGAGTTCTGATACCAACGGTCACGACCCAAAATCCAACTAGC
The DNA here is from genome assembly GCA_002018475.1 of Nicotiana obtusifolia. Lineage (NCBI taxonomy): Eukaryota > Viridiplantae > Streptophyta > Magnoliopsida > Solanales > Solanaceae > Nicotiana > Nicotiana obtusifolia. The sequence continues at coordinate 79,490 of MCJB01024162.1, forward strand.
CGTGATGGCACTTAACCTTAAGCCAAATAACAAAAATCCGATTCGATTAATATTTAACTGACTTTAATAAACCCCCCCCCCCCCCAAAGGACTGGTAGTACAAATCAAGAGCTTCTAAGATTAGAATTTACAAAAGTGGTGTGAAATAAAAATATGTCACCTGTTTGAAATATACATGAATAGATTTAAAAATTCTAAAGCTACCTAGAACAAGAGACGACTGTGATTGGATTGCAGGTACATCTAGTTCCCAGCATGTACAACAACATCAACATCCAAAATCTACACGCAAGGTGCAGAAGTGTAGTATGAACCGACTTTATGTACTCAATAAGTAACAAACCTAACCTTAGGTAGAAAGTAGTGACGAGCTGGAACAAGGGTCAAAGTCCAGCTCTAGTAACCAGCAACAGTTCATAAAAGTATAATAAAAATGGTGCAAAAAATAACTCAGCTGGTTCACAATTACAGAAAATAGGCATGTTTTCAAGTACAACAATAGATCCTAGATCTTTCACCAAAAACCTCAAAAATATACGAATAAATTTAAAAACTGTGATTTTTGAAAAACCTTTCAACAATAAATAAGATGTTTCATTTTTTAGATAGCATGAGGGAAATACATCATTATGCTTACATGTCAATATACAGATGAAATCATGAATATCACCAAAATCGGGTAGCAAGAGGAAATGCATCTCTATGCCTGCATCTCAATTATGCATGTCAAATGCAATGCATCTCAATGATGAACTCGTGTACTCACACTCTTAGAATATTCGATCACTCAGTACTATATATGGCCAATCCAGCCCAGGGAAGATCCATCCCCAAATATATATCATTGACAGTCAGCCACTCGGTACTGTACAAGGCCAATCCAGCCTAGGGAAGATCCATCCCTCAATATAGATAATTAGGCAAGATCCATACCAGGGAAAATCCATTCCAAAATTATATATATGATTCTGACAAGATCCATGTCCAGGGAAAATCCATCCCTCAATATAAATGATTCGGGCAAGATTCATGCCCAGGGAAGATCCATCCCTCAATATAAAATTAATTGTGCTCACTGTTGGGGGTGCAGACTCCAGAGGAGCTACTTCAGTCCAAGCGCTATAATAAGCCAAATCCAGGCATAAATAAATAAAACATGTAGTGGTGTGCTGTCCGATCCCATAAAAATCACTCACAATCAGGCCATCAGCCCTCACTGAATCATCAATCTCTCCAGTCTCTCAGGCTCACAATGTCATGAAACTAGGCCAAAATGATGATATGATGTATCAATAAATAGCAACAGAGATTGAGATTTGATATGCAATGAATGAACATGGTTGAGTACGAAATTACAATATAAACATATAATTCGACAGCAGAAATGACCTCTGTGGGTCCCAATAATACCAGCAATTGCCAAAGCATGATTTCTAACATGAGTCACAACTCAGTTTCTCTAACACATGAAAAATACATGGAAAATACAAGTCAATTGGCTACACAGCTCTACGGAAACGACCGAGTCTCAATTTCTACGAGGCACGCCCACACGCCTATTACCTAGTAGTGCGTCACCTCCAAACAAATCACATAACACGTATAATCAGGGTTCATACCCTTAGCTCCAAATTTAGAAGTGTTAATTACCTCGAATAAGCCGAATCTAATGTGAGCAAGCTAAACAATACTCTGAAAATTCCATTCCGCGCGTATCATCCTCCGAACGCCTTCCTATCTCCTCAATCCCAAACTAGTCAAACGTGCAAATTAATCAAAATATACTCAAATGCTTACAGTTTAACAATTTATAAAAATTTCCATCTTCGCTCGAAAAGTCAAACAAAAGTAAACAGTGGGGCCCACATCTCGAAATCCGAGAAAAATACAAAATCTGAACCTTCATTCAACTACGAGTCCACCCATACCAAAATTACTCAAATTAGACCACAACTCAGTCTTCAAATCCTCAATTAAAGTCTATGAAATTTTCTATTATTTTCAACCCAAAATACTAATTTGTTAATAAAAACAACAATAGGTTCGTGTAATTTAACCAAAAATTGAGGTTGGAACTCTTACCCCGATATATTCCTTGAAAATCTTCAGAAAATCGCCTCTCCCCTAGCTCCAGATCGTCAAAAATGGAAAATAGACGAAGTCTCATTTTCAGAACTTAAGTTTTGCTACCCAGTCATTTACCCTATGCGATCACGAAGCACAAGATTTTCAATCACATTTTTACTTTATGTGATCGGCGGCCATTCACCCGCGATTGGGATGAACAAATTTCCAACAGTCTTTTCCAACTCTTCCGGACAGCCTCTAGTATAATGGTCATAAGCTTTTGTACAAAAATCCAAATGACAAATGGTTTAACTTTCTAAAAACTAGACACAAAGGGCTACAACTTTCATTTTTGGATCATCTCCAAATTCCTAGATAGCGAGATATAAGCTTCAAAAGTCGAGTCAGTGCAACAGAGATTTTATTCTATGCGATTGCGTGAAGGCTTCCGCGATTGTGATGCCCAGCTCCATTTTTCCTATTTTTCTCTTCGGTATCGCGGCCAGGTCCACGCTATCTCACTATACACCCCTGTAGCTAAAAACCAGCAACTAGAAATGGCCTAAAAATGGTCTGAAATCACCCCGAAACTCACCTGGTCCCCTAGGGACCCCGTTTGAACATACCAACAAGTCTCAAAACATATTAAAGACCTACTCGAGGCCTCAAATCATATATAACAACGTCGAATTACAAATTTTACCTGAATCAAACTTTTAAATTTTCCAAATTCTATATCTTGTACCTAGACGCGCCAAAACAATCCGGAATGAACTCAAATTTTGCGTACAAGTTATAAATAACATAACGAAACTACTAAATTTCCGGAATCACAATTCGGACTCGATATCATAAAAGTCAACTTCCGGTCAAACTTCCAAACCTTCAATTTCTTACATTCATCATTTCAAGCCAAATTCAACCACGGACTTCAAAATAAATATTCGGACACACTCCTAAGTCCAAAATCATCATACGGAGCTATTCGAACCATCAAAACTCCATTTTGGAGTAATTTGAACAAAATTCAAACTCTGGTCGACCCTTTTCATTTAAGTTTCCAACATGAAATTCATTCTTTCGAACTAACATCAAAACAGTTAAAAATCAAAGCCGACGATTTACACACGTCATAATACATCCTATGAAGCTATTCAATATTTCAAATAGTTGAAAGGAGCGTAAATGTTCAAAATGCCAAGTTGGGTTGTTACATTAAAAAACTCCATTACTTGACTATTTCATCCCCTTTTACGTGATAGGAGACCCTACATGGAGAAGGTAAAAGGGGAGTCAGTTCTCAGCATATTCAACCTGCCATTTCAATATTTTGTGAAAAGCATTTCTATTCCTGTCAATCTTATGCTATATACAGATCCAATCCTCCACATATCACTGTGTATGTAAAAATCAGTTTTGATAAGTACACACCACTACATATTTTAGTTAATTTGGCTTCTCCAGGTAAAATAACAATTATTCTATATCTTTTTAGGCTCATTAACACAAATTGACAACTACTCGTTATTCAATAGCTGTGATATCTCAAGGCATAATACTCGCAAGACAATTAAATACTCAATTCTTTTGCATAAACAGTGTGACTAGCTATAGTGACTACTATAATATTGTTAAAATACAGAGATAAAATATCTCACATGATGATATTCAACAAATGCAAATGATTGTTTCCTTATGATTCTGGAACATCCGTAGTTTCTCCCCGAGTCTCTTGATTTCAATTGATCTCCGGTAAGAAAAAAAATTTCATCCATTAATCCTAACTTTAAAATTATCCGAATCTTCTTGAATATATACAAAATTTGTCTTTAATTCAACTTATTTTCACAAATTTGAGGTAAAGCTCTATTATGTAGTGCTTTTATTGTTGATCTTAAAGAAAATTACATGTGGGCTGAAATAAAAGAAGGAGAAACAAATACAAAACAACAAAATTGAAGTTAAAGAGGAATTGATTGTTTCTGTATCAGATGCATATCACGAAACATGGCCAAAATTGATTGAAATGTACCTGCAAGTAGAATGATTTTGAGGAAGACGAAGAGAATCTCAGAAGGAATCTAAACTTTATAAGTTCATTATGTAAAAAAATTGGATGAAAACCTACACCTTGAGTAATTTAAAAGTTATTGTGTAGGGACAAAAAGTCACGTATATGATTTATTTGTAAGAACCAATATAAAATGACTTAAATGCCCTCAAACTTTATGAAAAAAAGACTTTAAGCATACATGTCGAAACCGCAACTTTTCTAATATATAGAAAAATACAGATAAATGAATTTAAATGGTATCAGCCAAAAATGTAGACATATCTTTTTCTTATTATCCTTATTTGCTACAACAACATTAAATGACATTTACACACTTTATTTAAAATTGTAAAATATATATTCAATATGTACATTTTCGACAAATAAAATGTGTTTAGTAAGTCGGTCTCCTAGATTAATTATTTAAATAAAATTATGTGATAAGTTTAATGGCCATCTATATATTATGCATATTTTAAGTTAGTTTTAGGTTTTATATTAGCTTTTGAAAATAGGTATATCCACATTAGTTTAATTGGCTAAATAAAATTACGTGACAAGTTCAAGAGGCATTTACATATTATTTTATATTCTAAAATTAATTTTAGAATTTATTTTAGCTTTTGGGAATAAGCATATATCCGAAATTTGAAATAATGTTTGACGATTATTTTAACAAATAAATTATTTATCAAATGACCAATTATTTCAACTTCAAACTTGAAATATACAATCCGAATTTGCAGAAAAAGTTTGAGGAATTTTATTTTTTAAAATTTTCTTTGCAAAACTTCAACTTTATCTACAATGTTATTTTCAAATATCCCTTTTCAACTTCAACTTCAAATATTTTAATTTTTCAAATTTCAATAAAATCATGTCCAAACATTTATAATAACCAGTTTTTAGAGTACTCGTGTATCATATTTCAATGAGAAACTTTCTTTAAAAACATCATATCAAAATTATATTTAAAAAATGTGTTTAAGTTATAAAAAAGTGTAAGTTCCTGAAATTGATGAAAGTCTATATTATATAGCTAACTCAATAAATAAAAGAAATTATGTCCCATAAAAGTCCTCAATCATCATGCAATATATTCAATTTCGCAAGCTATTATGCTCCCTCTTTAGTTTCAGCAAAAACAAATAACTTAAGATTTAGAATTTCTTTGAAAACATTTTCTAAAAATTATTCTCAAGTTCATTCGAGAAGACACAAACATGGTTAGCTATGTCACGACTAGAAATCCGGAAAAATCCGATCAAGCGATATCAATCAACATTGGTCGGTCAACTAAAGCGACCAAAAAACCGTCCAAAATGGATGGAAACTACCAAAAAAATATTTATATATTTTTTAAAATTACATACTGACTGAAATTGGTTAGTAGATTGGTCAAATATTTGACCGCAATGATCAGACTTGCTTAGCCAAAGCAACTTTTTGATTACTGACCAACACTGGTCGGTAATGTGGACCTACATTTTTAAATTTTAATAATTATATTATTATCTAAAATATTTTATAAAATTTATAGTTGAATTTACTAGCCAAAGTCGGTCGATTATTACAGGGAAAGATTTTACCGACCTACTTTAGTCGGTAGATGTAATTTATGGAAAATAACCAATCAATTTTGGTCGGTTCATAGGTCAAATATGGTCAAAGTTTTGAATCACATTAATATTTACTATTGAAATAAAATAAATATAATCCGTTAACACTTATTTTGTAAAATAAATAATGAATATACTAACATATACTATAACAAGCTAATATAGTCAAAGTAGTATAGCGAAGTGTGTGTGTGTATATATAGGTATAGCCGCATCTAAGAACACGAAGCGCCAGGGCCATAGGGTCGGGTTCTTTTGGGATCGACTTATGAGAAGCAATAATCTAATTGGTATATATAATTGGTCATCATCAAATGTATCTGTTTATAAATTGATTCAGACATATAAAATACTTAGACGCATCGGTGAATATTAAAAACAAATCGTTCGACCTGTAATGAATAATCTATGAATGAATGAAATATAGAAGAATACTAAACTTCTTTGACATGTATATATGGATCACACATTAAAGAAACGAAAGAAGTTATTAGCATTAAGTAAACGAGTTAATATAACAATCGACTATACATATTTAAAATAGAATAATATTGGTTTACCAATTCATCAATTGATAAAGTTTTCGTACGTAATAATGTATGTGATTGATCATCAATTATAATATTTTTGTGTGTGTGTGTGTGTGAAATTACTCATATACTTAATTATAACTTAGAAAATTAACTTAGATAGATGAATAAAAAAGGTAAAACGTCTTGACCGATATTTATTAATCTATGTGATTTGTAATTAGTTATAAAACAAATGAATATATAAGACGAAATCTGAAATTCGAATAAAATAAACGTCTCATATATATACCTTCATTTTTTTTTATTATAATTGATTAATTATTTATATGTGTAAATAATATATATGCTTATAATTTATTTAAAATAATTATATAATATAATTTATAAATATTATGCTTATAGTTTATAATTATTTATAGTATATATATATATGTGTGCGTGTGTGTGTGTGAATAAAATAAATGCTTATAGTTTATAATAAATTTTTTAGAGTTTATAATATTTTAAGAAATAATATTTAAAAAACACCCTTTGACTAATAATTTGATATACGTTGAACTAGACTAATAGAACTAGTTTTATATTAAATTGAAAAATTTTGAACTTGTTGTAATTACTTAGTTTTTGCTTGGTTTTGGATTGTGATGTTTAATTGAACTTTAATTTGTTAGTTTTAAAGTATTAATTGGATGTTTGGTTGGATTTGTGGTAAGTTAGGGGTTGTATGTGGTGAATTGGTGGTTATTTGATGTGAATTGGGGGAATTAGTATGCTGTTTTTATTTGGTAGGTGGTGAAGCTACCAAAACAGGCACTTTATGCCAAAATTAATCCCGGAAATCCGAACCTTGGTTGGTAACTAATAAAAAAGATTAAATTTACCGGCCAATGTTGGTCGGTATTTATAAATTTTAATTATTTATAAACAAAATATATATTCAAATACCGACCAAAATTGGTTGGTAAGCAAAATTAATATATTTAAAACGCTGACCAACGTTGGTCGGTAAAATTAAATTATTAAAATAACGTTCCAATCAATAAGTCAATTAAATTGTCAAATGGTCGTGTGGAGCATACCGACCAATGGAGGTCGGTAATTTCCAACCGACTTGGTCAGTATGCTCTTCCGACCTTCAAAATAACGGCCACATGTAAATGGTCGCGATTTGGATGGTTATTGTCCATTACCAATCGATTTTGGTCGGTTTGTGTGGACGATTTTTCCCGAATTTCTAGTAGTGTACTTTTGTTCTATTTTTTTTTTATAGATTTGTAAAAAACATAAATTGAATTTTTTTCCTTCTTTTAGAGATTGGGAATGAAGAGGTTGGTCCTATGGCTCATGAAAAAAATTGGTAATAGACAATATAAAGTATAAAAACAACTAATGTTAAGTTAAAATATTGTAATAAATAAAGAGAAATAATAAATAAAAACTCATGTAAAATACGTTTTGTTTTAAACTTTTTTATCCTTATGTAGCACTTTTACCAAATTTGAGGATACAGTGGCACTCCTCAAGAAAACCCTGGGCATCCTCTGACGCCAAGCCACTGAAAGTATGAGGGTGGTACTTCTTGTACCTCTTGAGCCTGAGCTGCTCCGCCTCACAAGCTGCTGCCCTAACTTCCGGCTGAACTGGGGCTACCGACTGTACCAATATGATCTCTGGAACCTGGTCGACCTGAACCCACTACTCTGGAGTACCGGCGACGGGAGTCTGTGCTCCTCCCCCGGCCTGAGATGTGACAGGAGCAAGGGGTATCAATCCTGCATGAGCCAATGTGCTAAGCATGCTCAGAAACTAGGCTAGAGTCTCCTGCAGGGCTGGCGTAGTAACATGTGTCTCAGGTGCCTGTCCTCCAACTGGAGCTACTGGTGGCTCCTCTATAGTAGCTCGTGCGGGTGCTCTGGCTGCTCACATGGACGTCCTCGGCGTCTATCCTGGCCCCAGTCTCCCGCGGCTCTAGCAGGGGCACGTGTGTCTGGTCATCTGATATAGTTGTACGTTTTCTCACCATCTGTGAGAGAATTAAAAGACAAGAATTTAGAATCCGAAGTCAAAATCTCGCACAATAAGAAATCAAAGAAAGTGAAACCTATCCTAAAAGATCCATAGCCTCCCAAAGATAAGTACATACGTTTCCGTACCGATCTGTGAGACTCTACTAAACCTGCTTGTGACTCATAACACCTATGAACCTAGAGCTCTGATACCAACTTGTCACGACCCCAATTTACTCTCCGTAGGATGTCACGATGGCACCTAGTCTCTACGACTAGGAAAGCCTAACAATTTGCGGAATAACATAATAATAAACTGAACTCCAATCTCCAAACATAATATGTAAATAAAAACAATGATTTAATAATTACAAGTCCCAAAACCCGGTAGAAATAAGTCATAAGCTTCTAATAGAAAACACTAAGTGTCTTTATACATCAAAGTCTAAAGAGAATAAGGGAAAAAAATAATTTAATAAAGATAGAGGGAGACTCCAAGGTCTGCAGATGCTGGCAGATATACCTTGAAGTCTCCTCGTATGGTCCAACTCACTGGTATCTGGTCTGGTGGGAAGAACCTAGATCTGCACAAAAGGATGTGCAGAAGTGTAGTATGGGTTCACCGCAACGGTACCCAGTAAGTGTCAAGCCTAACCTCGATAGAGTAGTGACGAGGTCAGGTCAGGGCCCTACTGGTTTAAAAGGAAAGTAAGGCAAAAGATATAATAATATTTGAAATGACTGAGAATTTAAACAATGAGAAGCTTCAGAAAATAATAACACAGCAAATAGAGGAAACAACAAGGGAGCTCCCGAGGTACCGCCTCGTAGTCCCAAATGTAAATATACAGTATAGGGGAATCTCGGGCAACCGCCTCGTAGTCCCAAAGTAAATATGCAGTACAGGGGGATATCCCAGAGAACCTCCTCGTAGTCCCGAAGTAAATATGCATTACAGGGGGATCTCCCGAGGAACCGCCTCATAGTTCCAAAGTAAATATGCAGCAGATAACCGAAGGAACAATGAATTTACAGCAAGAATCTTGCAGTTAAAGATTTAATTCAAATCGAAGGAAGCAGCTAATTCAACTAAGTATGTTGCTCAAATTACAAGTAAGAGTTAAGGCACGTAGACATGCGATACTAGCTAAACAAGATCACTACATATGCTAAGGCAACTCAGTTAAGAAGTTTAAAAGAAGACAACTCAGCAAGAACCGAAGTTTCCACAATTAGCTCGTGTACGCACTCGTCATCTCGCGTACAGGGCGCTCACATATCACAAAGTGTTACAACCATGCCAAATCCTAAGGGGATTTCTCCACACAAAGTTAGACAAGTCACTTACTTCAAATCTCGCTCAATCAATCAATAAGGATGTCTTTCCCTCTATTTTCCAACTTCGAATAGCCAAAATCTAGCCAAAAGCAATTACATCTCATGAATAACACTACAAAAAACTAACTTAAATACTGAAACTACGACTTAAGCAAAGAATCAAAAAATCGCCCCAAAAAATCAACCTGGGCCCACGTCTCGTAATCGGGTAAAAGTCACAAAATACGAATGCCCATTTGATATCGAGTTCACCCGTACCAAAATTACCAAAATCCAACACCAAGTCGCCACTCAAATACCCAAATTAAACTCCCCAAATCCCTAGCCTCAAACTCCCACATTCCATAAACACACATAATCTAGGTGGAAAAATCAATGGTGAAATAAGATTATTGATCAACAATAAGTACGAGAGACTTAACTCAAGAAATCCCTCGAAAATGCTCTCAAGAATCGCCAAAACCCGAGCTCAAAATTTTTTAAATGAAGCCAAAATCACGAATCATTGTATTTAACTTCTGCCCAGCATTTCCGCTTCTGCGGACACTTAGCCGCATCTGCGGCGTCGCAGAAGCGACAACTACCTACATCTACGATTCACACGCTCATGCGGTCAACTCTACTGCATCTACGGAACTTTCGCTCATGCGGTCCTAAATTCGCTTCTGCGAGATGAACGCTGCTTTTGTGGAGCCCCTCATACCAGGTCCCTTCCACTTCTGCGCTGCCTCCTTCGCATCTGCGATCTCACAGATGCGAAACTTCCCTAGCATCTGCGACCTCTGTCAACACTGCTCCAGACCACTTATGCACCCAAATGCCCGCTTCTGCGGGCTCACACCTGCAGTCAAACTTGCGCAGGTGCGATTACACCAGAGTTGGTGCCTTCAGCCATTCTCCCTAGTCTAAATTCGATTCGTTAATCATCCGGAATCCACCCCAGGCCCCCGGGACCTTAACCAAGCATACCAACAATTCCTAAAACATCATATGAACTTAGTTGAGCCTTTAAATCACATCAAATAACGCTAAAAACATGAATTGCACATCGATTCACGCCTAATGAACTTTAAAACTTCTAACTTCTACATCCGACACCGAAACCTATTAAATCAAGTCCGATTGACCTCAAATTCTTCACACAAAGTCATAATTGACATTACGGACCCACTCCAACTTTCGAAATCAGAATCCGACCGCGATATTAAAAAGTCCACTCTCGGTCAAACTTTCCAAAAATCATCTCATTTTCACCTTTTGCCAATTGACGCTTCCGATTCAACATCCTAACACACTCCTAAGACAAAAATCACCCTAAGGAGCTATAGGATCCGTCAAAACTCCATCCGAAGTCATCTTCACACTGTCGAACTACGGTCAATTCCTATGACTTAAGCTTCCATTTTAGGGACTATGTGTCCCATTTCACTTCGAAAACAAAAAAAAAAAAATCCTCACGGCAAGTCACGTAATCACAAAGTGAAATAGAAAAAGAAGTAATTAGGGGTTTGGGGCTAATTCTCTCAAAACGACCGATCGGGTCATTACATATTATTAATTTGATTCCTTTGGACTATGTTCATTATTCTTATTATTATGTCTAAAATGAGCGTGTCTTTATTTTTGAACTACTATATGACATATATTGCTATAATATTTATATTTGCTTCCTTATTTAATCATATAAGTATTAAGTATCATTTAATGACTATTTCATTATTCTATTTGATTTATATATGTAAGGTAAGTTGCATAACGTTGGTGCTTTTGTTTATGTATTTATTCAAATTGAAGTGGTAAATTTTGGATCGATTTTAAACTTTTAAATATTATGACTTCTTACATAATTTAAATAAAGAAGAGATTATTAAAAAAAAATCAGTTGATTGTAAAGTCCTAAAAAAAATTTAAAAATTAAATGACTATTTTACCTAATGTGAAATCTATTCTTAAAGAACAAAAGAGACAAGTGATATTTCGCCAAGGACATTCGTGTTTTTAATATAGCACAGACAGATACAAATAAATAATAGTTTTACTTGAAAAATTATGTTGAATTATATATTGTTATAGACATATTATTCTCCTACTCAATTTTGTTAACAAGATGTGAACTTTTTTTAATTTTTAATTTTTAATTTTTGAGATTCAAAAGTTTAGAAGGAAAATATTATCGATGCTACAAAGGCCAGTTGCCTATAAAGCAGAAAGATACGACGAACAAAAATTCTTTGGTTTGCACTCTAAAAATAGTATTTTTCCCTAGATAAATTCGGGTAATATGTAGGTATTATAGTTATGTTACACAATTTAAATAAAGAAAGAATTTATAAAGCAAAAAATCTTTATAGATTTTGAAGTCCTAATATGAAAGAATTTAATAATTAAGATTTTAAATTCTTAAATATTAGATGATTAACTAAATGATCATTTTATCTAGTCTGAACTTTACTTTTAAAGGATAAAAAAGGCGAACGATATTTTGTTAAGGGTCTTCGTGCTTTTGATATAAACTAGTTCTATGGTACACATGTTGCGCGTGTATACTACCTCAAGTGGTAAACAACTTTTTTAAAAACATATAAATATTATATTAAAATATTGTGCTTGAGTTATAAAATAATAGTACGTGTTACTAAAACTAATAAAATTGATCATATATACATCACTCGATAAAAGAAGAAACTGCCACAAGAGAAGTTCTCAATCATTAATCATTATCTTCAACTAAAAAATTGTTCCATATTTTAATTCTATTTTATACTAAATAGATATAAAGTAGTGCTTGATAGAAGTTATTTTTGTACTAAATTGTTCACAAGGAAACATTTATGTAGAATTTTAGTTTTGGTTAAGGATTTATTGTGCCAAACGTAGAAAAAAAAAAAGACTTCAAAACGTTTAAACCTAAAAGAATACTAATTATTAGAAAAATAATTAAAAATCTAATATTAAATATTAAAAAATAATTAAATGTCTACTCCTAAATATTAGAGAAATAAGTAAATGACTATTTTGTTTAATGTGAAATCAATTTTTAATGGGAAGGGTGAACGACATTCCGCTAAGAGTGCTTTAATATACTGCTAGTCTTTATGTAGGCGCGTTGCGCATGTAACTTGTCTAAATGAGAATTACTTTTTCAAAAATCACATAAAAATATTATTTTAAAAATACGTTTATGAGTTATAAAATAAAAGTGTAAGCTCTTGAAATTAATAAATGCTAGATCTGATATATTAAACTCAATAAACGAAGAAACATTGTCTTATAGAAGTTTTCAATCATCATTCGATGTATTCACCTTAAAAATATTTCTATTATTGAAATATAATCAATTTAATTTCACAAGTTATCATGCTTCCTTTATTGTTTCAGCAAGAACAATTAATCCTTGAACATTTAAGAGTTTTTATTTAAACAAAATTGTAAAAAGTTATTCTCAATTAATAAAAACAATTAAAAGAAAAACAAATTGGTAAAAGTTAATTGTAAAATATATTCTTGAAGTAAATATCCATTGTTTTAACACCTAACCTCTGTAAAAGTGAGGTGAGAAGCTAGAGTGCAGAATGAAGCAGCACATAAGGCCAATCCAGCCTAGGGAAGATACATCCCTCAATATAGATAATTAGGCAAGATTATGCTAGGGAAAATTCATTCCAAAAATATAAATGATTAGGACAAGATTCATGCCCAGAGAAGATCCATCCCTCAATATAAATGATTCGAGCAAGATTCATACTCAGGGAAGATCCACCCCTCAATATAAAATTAATTGGCTACACAGCTCTATGGAAACGACCGAGTCTCAATTTCTACGACGCACGCCCACACGCTTGTTACCTAGTATGTGCCACCTCCAAACAAATCACATAACACGTATAATCAGGGTTCATACCCTTAGCTCCAAGTTTAGAAGTGTTACTTACCTCGAACAAGCCGAATCCGATGCCGAGCAAGCTAAACAATACTTCGAAAATTCCATTCCGCGCGTATCAACATCCGAACGCCTTCCTATCTCCTAAATTCCAAGTTAAATGGTCCGAAACTAGTCATACAACGTGCAAATTAATCAAAATATACTCCAATGTTTACAATATAACAATTTATAAAAATTCTCAACTCCGCTCGAAAAGTCAACTAAAAGTCAACAGTGAGGCCCACATCTCGGAATCCGACAAATATTACAAAATTCGAACCCTCATTCAACCACGAGTCCAACCATACCAAAATGACTCAAATTTGACCATAACTCGGCCTTCAAATCCTCAATTAAAGTTTATGAAATTTTCTATCATTTTCTACCCAAAAATATTAATTTGTTGATAAAAACAACGATAGACTCGTGTAATTTAACATAATTTTAGCTAAGAACTCTTACCCCGATATATTCCTTGAAAATATCCCGAAAATCGCCTCTCCCCGAGCTCCAAAACGTCAAAAATAAAAAATACGAAGTCTCATTTTCAGAACTTAAGTTCTGATGCCCAGTCATTTACCCTATGCGATCGTGGAAAATGCTTCGCAATGGTGAAGCACAAAATCTTCTAGCACATTTTTACTCTATGCGATCGCGATGAACAAACTTCCAACAGCCTTGTCCAACTCTTCCAGAAAGCCTCTAGTATAATGGTCATAAGCTTTTGTACAAAACTCCAAATGACTAATGGTTTAAATTTCTGAAAACTAGACACCAAGAGCTACAACTTTCATTTTTGGATCATCTCCAAATTCCTTATAGATTGCGAGATATAAGGTCCTAAATTCGGGTTAGTGCAGTAGAGATTTTATTCTATGCGATCGCGTGAAGGCTTCCGCGATCGCGATGCCCAGCTCCATTTTTCCTACTTTTCTCTTCGCTATCGCAGCCAGGTCCATGCTATCGCACTGTACACCCCTGTAGCCAAAAATCAGCAACTATAAATGGCCCAAAACTAGCCTGAAACCACCCCGAAATTCACCCGAGCCCCTCGGGACCCCGTCCGAACATACCAACAAGTCTAAAAACATATTATAAATCTACTCGAGGCCTCAAATCATATATAACAACGTCAAAATTACAAATTTCACCTCGAACCGAGCTTATAAATTTTATGCCAATTGACAAGTTAATGAAAAAACACATAGTAAATGTATAGTATTAACTACTTGCTAATTTGACAATAAGAATAAATAAGGAACAAACAATTCATTAGTTACTATATAATGTGTATCTTTTGAGTTTGTATAGATGATGTTATATTTCTCCACACTATTTAAATAATAAAATATAACTAATATTTATTAAGAATATAATACATTAGATTATAATTTTATAAGATTAATTTTCTTTCAAATTATCGGCGAATCTGGCGGGTTCTAACACTAGTAATTATATAAAGTTAAGGGCAAATTTGTTTTTTAATGCAAAGTTGAAGCAAAAAAGCATTTTTTAATTGGAAAAGTGAAGAAAAGGAAACCTTAATTTGTACTTCGGACTCCCTCTACTCATTCCAACTGTAGTTGAATTAGGGCAGACCGAGATAGTGCAGAGCATCCGCCAAATTGAAGATGACGAGAATTCCTCTGCTGCGTTACTCTTGCAATGGTATTTCCTTTAGCTCATCCTTTGCTATTTCGGCATTTACTATCAGAGATTATTCTTCTTCTCATAGCAATATTGAGAATGTCAAGTGCTTAGATGATGCTCTGACTCTCTTTCGTCGAATGGTCAGAACGCACCCTCTTCCTTCTGTTTTCAAATTCTCGAAATTATTAAAGACTATGGTAAATATAAAGCATTACTCTTCTGTTGTTTCCCTTTTTCGAGAAATGCGGAAATTAGGCATCCCAATTAATGATGGCATCTTGAATATAGTGATTAACAGTTATTGCCTAATGCACTGTTCTGACTGCGGATTTTCAGTATTAGCTATTTACTTGAAGAATGGCATTGCATTTAATGTTGTCACGTTTAGCACCTTACTGAGGGGACTCTTTGCTGAAAATAAGATCAAAGATGCAGTTAACTTGTTCAAAAAGTTGGTGAGAGAGAATATTTGTGAGCCTAATGAAGTCATGTATTCCACTGTCATCAATGGGCTTAGCAAAATGGGCCATACTCAAAAAGCATTCGATTTGCTTAGGGTAATGGAACAAGGAAGCACTAAGCCCAATGAATACATCTATAACATTGTTATAGATGCCCTATGCAAAGATAGAATGTTAGATGCTGCAATTAGCCTTTTGAACGAAATGAAACAAAAAGGCATTCCTCCGGACGTTGTCACTTATAATTCATTAATTGATGGTTTATGTAAGTTTGGTCAGTGGGAAAAGGTTAGGAATTTGTTCTCTGAAATGGTAAATATTAATATTTATCCAAATGTCTACACCTTCAACATAGTGATAGATGGACTATGCAAAGAGGACAAAGTTGAAGATGCCGAGGAGGTAATGAGACACATGATCGAAAAAGGTGTAGAGCCAGATACTGTCACCTACAATGTGATAATCGATGGATATTGCTCACGTGGTCAAATGGATAGAGCAAGGAGAATTTTCGATTCCATGATTGATAAGAGCATTGAGCCTAACATTTTTAGCTATAGCATATTAATAAATGGATACTGTAAGAAAAAGAAAGTGGATGAGGCCATGCATTTGTTTCATGAAATTTCTCGAAATGGATTGAAGTCTGACACTTTCACCTACAGTACTATCTTGCAATGTCTATTTGAAGTTGGAAGAACTGACATTGCGCAAAAATTCTTCATTGATATGCTTTCTATGGGGCTCAGACCTGATTTATGCACTAATCGCATTTTGCTCCGTGGTTATTTTCTGAATGGACTTGTTGAGAAAGCTATGTTATTATTTCATGAGTTAGAAAAGAAGGGAGAAGATATTGATATTGAACTTTACACTATTATTATTGACGGATTGTGCAGAAATGGCCAGCTCGACAAAGCTCATGCTATTTTTGAGAAGCTTTCTTTGATTGGATTGGTTCCCAATGTGATTACATACACTACAATAATAAATGGAATGTGTCTAGAAGGGTTGTTGGATGAAG
Organism: Nicotiana obtusifolia; assembly: GCA_002018475.1. Lineage (NCBI taxonomy): Eukaryota > Viridiplantae > Streptophyta > Magnoliopsida > Solanales > Solanaceae > Nicotiana > Nicotiana obtusifolia. Next base: position 96,163 of record MCJB01024162.1, read on the forward strand.
CTAAAGATATGCTAAGAAAAATGGAACACGATGGTTGTTCGCCAAACAACTGCACTTACAATGTTATTGTGCAAGGATTTCTCAAGTGTGGAAAAATTAGTGAAGTGAACACTTTTTTGAAGGAAATGAGTGGAAGGGACTTCTCGTTTGATGCAAGTACTGTAGGGTTACTAATAGACATTTTAGCAAAGGATCCTTCTTTGCTTAACATGATACCACAATTTCACTCGGGAAGTTAGAAGTGAATATTTATTTCACTTTTATCACTATGATGTAATTTCCTTTTACCTTGGCCAAAGAAATCGCATCCAATGGAATGGCAGAAGCTGAAAGCATGCAGTAAGAACATTGCTTAAGCTTTCCAAGCTAGCTTATTAAAGAGGTATACCTGTTCTGATTTTTCATTCTTTTGCCACTCTGCTTTTTGTTTTGGATCATATTTTATTGCTCTCTTAATATGAGAAATAACGCGAGTTTCCTTATGTGTGCGCATTATACGTCTGGGATTATCATTTTCAGTGGTATTTAGTCATCTTCAGGTATTATCATTTTCTAAGTTTTTGAATATTTATAACAACTTCGTGCCAGATGAGAAGCTTCTTTCTGTGCTCCATGAGGGAGTGCAATGTGGTGCTGGTATGGGCCCTGGAGTCGATAATGTCCACTCTTACTATACTGCTAATAACTGACCTTACTTTTTCATCCTTTTTTATTCTTTTTGTTGCAGAGTAATACCAGCAATTACAAGAGTTTCCTACAACTGCTGGAACGTTGCTTGTTTGAACATAAAACAATCAGGATTGGCGAGTCTCACATTCTTGTCAAGTGTAGAAATTGAAGGAGAAGTCTTTCATGGGGATGCTGCGAACTCCAAGAAACAGGCAGAAGAAATGCTGCCAAGGTCGCTTATATAGCTTTAACAAAATGTAAGCTAATAGCTAATACCGTTCTTTTCTTTTCGACATTCTTTTTACATCTTTTCCAATTTCACGCAGCTGTTTCCTCGGACTTGGAAGATGAAATCTCCAAAACCAAACCTTTTATGGTAACTACGGAAACTTAATCTCCAACAAAACAGTCCACAGGTGCAGAAATGGTTACTGCATCTTTTGAGAAGTCACCTTCTTCAGTGGAATCATTGTGCAATCTGCCTAGAGGAACTAAATCCTTAGCTGCAACCACACCATCACATCTCTCTCTCTCTCTCTCATGTTGAAATCTAATTAGCTGCTCTATACCAGACAATTTTTACCTGCTAAGATTGAGCTTATTTTACTTTTTAGAAACATTGCCAAGTCAGTTAATCTTGCTACACTTGTACTAGTGACAAGTAATTGCATAATGTGCTTTACTATAGTTTTGGATTAGAAATCCAATAAACAATGATCATCAGAGCACATACTCTACTAAATAGCTGCTCAACCATGTAGGTATCTCTTATTAATTAATATTGTGAGCTCCTCAGCTTATTAGTTTTCTATGTAAGATTATGCCAGTGATGACATGTAAATGTGCTTACGGATTGGTAGACTTGACATTTGTTTCTTTCTTCAACATTTGCGGAGTGAAGAATACACTGACATTGTTTTTGGCACTAACTGTTGAACTCGTTTGTTTTCAGTCATATAAAGTTTGAATTCTAAAGACAATAACAGAGACTTGGAACCACTTTCACAAAAAGTTTCTTGCACTCCGGGATGAGCACAAGGATGGTCCTGGTGAGGTATATCTTCCTGAAATATACAACAATACTGAGCTTCAACTGCTGGTGAAGCAGAAATACATGAAAGAACTCTTTGAGGACACCCTTGGATTTGGTTCTGCTAAAATGATAAGGTGATTGGATAATTCTTATTTCTAATCTTCGTTCTATACATGTTCTCTCTCTCTCTCTCTCTCTCCTGTTTTTTTTTTCTTTTAATTTAACAACCCCTTGCAAAATTACATTCCTGCCAAGCGACTAAGCCTTGTTCCAGAATTCAAGAGCAATGGTCTTGTTAATCCCAAGAAAGTTCTGAAGTTTTGGTGCATGTGATTGAAATGCTTATTTTCTTAATAATACACAGGCGAATAGTTGGGGTAGCGCATGTAGAAGATTTCGAATCAATCAAGGATGCTGCCAAACGAGCTGATTGTGAACGACTAGCGCTCAACTGTGCAAAGAAGCTTCTGAAGGAAAGACGAAACTTCAAGAGCATTGATGAAGTTGTTTCCACAATTGAGCAAGTGCATTTGCAGTAATGTCAAAGTAAAATAGGCAATGTAAGATGTTGGCCATTTTGACTGAGCGTTTTGGAGTCTATTAAGATGCATATTAATCAGAAATAATCCCCTGTTATTTAGTGCAATTGCATGTCGGTTGGCAATGGTTAGCATACCGGACAATTGTACTATGTCCCCTGTTATTTGAAGTTTTACAAAGTCTATTTTTTGAACTAGATTTGTACCGAAGGTAATTCACTACCTGAACAAAAGGGAAAAAGGTTTAGGTGATATTATAAAAGGGGTCATGGAAAAGTGCCGTAGGTGCTATATAGAAAACACACTTAGTGGAAATGTATGATTAAAAAAAGAGTTCTTTGAAGAAACCAAAAACTAAGATATATATTCTTGACAAGAAAATCAATTTCCTTGTTCACACGTTTCATTGATCAAAGAGTTGATAGCAAGGATCAGTCTTGTTATGGATACACATAGAATATTCGCACTATTGAAGAACGAGACTCTTCACCAAGTACTTCTTAGATCCGATTTTGACATGTAAATAAATTTTAAACACGAAAAATCTTCCTAGGATTGTTATTGTCTTCCTGCGTGTTACAAACACCTATATGCAATTCTTCAATATCGGTGCTGAAAAGGTTACTGCATCTTATGAGTACTTCAGTGGAATAATTGTGCCATTTGCCTATAGGAACTAAACTATCAGCAGCAGAATGTGCCAGCATATAATCTGGATTAAAAATCCAATGAAAAATGATCATCATTAAATAATCTGCTGAATCGTGCATGCGGAGGCGAATGCAACCTACATACAATGGGTTCAAATGATTCAGACCTTTAGTCATCACATACGATTTATTCAATTATTAATAGTTTTGTAGATTCATAACGAATTGATTGATTACATTTTAAAAATGAAAAGGGGATCCTTTGTTTGTTGTTCTATTCACAATCACAAAATTTCAGCTAAAGAAAGATTAGTTTCAAATCTTCAGCTTCATTTGCAGACTTCATCAGGTTGGGGCGATATAGAGATGGATACCAAGAACCTACAGGGCGACAAGAGTCATTTTCATCACTTGGCTTCTTTAGGCAAGTCCAAGGAGGTGCTGATAAGACGTTAGGTTCAAGCATTAACGCATTTCTATGATGGCGTGGGCATATTATCCCAAGATATTTGAGTTGTAAGACGTGGCGTTCCTAGTCTTGACGCACCACAAGGTAAGATATTAGATTCGAGTCTTGGTGCACCATGACGACTAGACATAGGAGTGAGACCTTGTGCATTTGTGCACCATGACGACTAGACATAGGAGTGAGACCTTGTGCATTTGTGATGGTAAGATGTGGGGTTCAAGTCCCGATACACCGTCATTATTAGACACAGTTGTCATATGTTTATTTATTACATGTGTGCACATTTGAGTTACATCGATTAAAGTGAATGTATGTTTACTTAGCAAGGATCGATCACGACCTCCGGGGTCATCATATATTCTAGTTTGAATAAACAATAACATACCCAGTATTATTCCACACAGTGGGGTCTGGGGAGGGTAGTGTGTACTCAGACCTTACCTCTACCTTGTGAGGATAGAGAGATTGTTTCCAATAGACCATCGGCTCAGGAAAGCATAAGCATCACATTAATGAAAATATAGACAAGAAGTGACAGCACCAAAAAGTCATATAAAAGCAGAATAAAAATAACAAGGTATAAAAGCAGAAAAACAAAAGATATTTATTTAGACCTTTAATTGGAAAAATGAAGAGAAGGAAAAAAGTATATTACAATATAGATATAGTCACGTCGTTATTTTGTATATTAGTCTCGTACTCATAAATTGTACTCTCTTTATTCAATTTAAATGACGGACTTTCCTTATTAGTCCGGTCCAAAAGAACGACACATTTCTCTATTTGGAAACAATTCAATTTTATTTTTTCATTTTTACCAACTTTACCCTTAATAAGAAGCTTTTATAGCCACACAAATGCCATGGTGCTATAAAGATTTTGCTCCTCTTTTAAAATGCCTATTTCAACCTCCATACTATCAACATCATCTCTTTTATGTTTTTTTTTAATACTTTTAGTATATCATGATATTTTTCTCTTTTCTGATATATATCTATAAACTTACCTATGTAATAACTAAATTCTATTTCAAAATAAAAATTGGTAATCAAGCATATAATTTAACGATGTTTAATAATGAAAAAGATAAGTAGAATAAAAATAAACAAAAGTAATTTGCTCTAATCAATAATTTTATTAATAAAAATTAAATATCAAATATTCTATTAGGCATCGAGAATAAAAATGATAAAAACCTTATAAATATATAATTCAATGCAGGTAATATAAAAATTGATAATTATTAAAAGCAAGGCAAATTTTATAACGAACTCCTAAAAGATTATTTATTTACCACTTATTAAATGTAACTTAAATATATGCTTCATACGCATTCAATTATAATAAAAATCATAAATTTTGTGATAAATTTATAAAAGGACCATTCTATTTATAATTTTTTTAAGCTTAAGTTATAACTTATAATAAGGTATATAATAATTAAGTTATATGTCACGTCCTTAGTCGTTAACTAAGTACACATGCGGCACTTGACAACTCGCTTACGATCTTGCATGACTTGCTCACGTTCCTGCTATGCCAAGTCAGCCTTACTACACTCAAGATCGCTAAGGATGTTAGAACATAAGAGAATTGCCAAAGGAACTTGGTTGTTTTTCTTGGTGAATTACAAATGAATAACCTCCTTTATATACTAATTGCATAGGGGCTAGTGAGTAAATAATAATTATTACACAAGGTCCTTAGTATTTACAAATAAGTCCCTTCTCTAGAATATTCTACATAGCTAGTATCTTCTAAGGACTTTCCTAGCAATTCCATATGGTTCTAAGGTCTTCCATGAGAAATCTCCATAATTCTCTAGAACCTTCCCACATGCGCTAGTCTATTTCGTACGAAAGCTTCCACGTGTCATTAATATATGCCAAATGGCACCTTCGTGGCATGGTGATGTGGTGGGTCATGACATATAGGTAGATAAAAAGTAGCATATAAACTTTTTTAAGTGTTAGAAATTTTAATTAAGATGACACCATTAACTATTTACAATATACAAGGGTTATTAATTTAATTAAGGGAGACGAAATCATGAAAGAGTTACATGGTATCACCGAACCAATTAACATAGGAAGCAGAATAAAATATTGGATTGTAACAGAGTCCATTAAAATTGGAACTTTTGGGTACTCGATTATAAAATATTTATTCTTACACACACTTAAAAGAGTTTAGAGGAATATAAAGCGTTAGTATGATGAATAAATTAACGTGATAAAAAGTTCAACATATCAAATGAGCCGCTGAATTTGTGACACAAACTTTTAAGAAATAAAATTGACTTGTCATAATAAGAGTGCAAAGCGTTGGGTAGAATTATTAAATCTAAGAATTAACCAAGCATGCAACCTTGAAAAAAATTTATGTTACTTAAATGCGTGTGTAAGAGTAATTAGAGTTTAGTTTTCAATTAAGAACGGATATATGAAAAGAACCGGTTTAAACTACGCATGCATTAATTACCATTATGAACTAACACAAGATAAATTTACTTATATCGATTTGATTCATCTTTTCTTAAATAATGGAAGAACATTTAGTTTCAACAAAAGATAATATATTAATCGAGATCAATTAAATTTTAATATCATAGGTGAGAGTGAAAGGAAAAAATACAAAAGAAGAATGAGGACGAATAAGAGAAAAAAGAGTTATAATCGATTAATTGTAAGAGTAAGAACGGTAGCGCGTGTAGATAGACGGCAAGACTAACATACATTGTTGACGTGCTCAAATACCAAAAGCTTCCTCTCATTTCGTCGTGTTCCTTTAACATCTAGCATTGCAGCCTAATTACTAGCATTCCTCGATACATTTTCAGATTCAAATCTGGCCTCTGCTATTCCTCTTCAAAAATTATTGCTTCCAATTGAGTGCGTTTTGATGTCTTGATAGTGAAATTGTGAGAGAAGAGAGTAACAGATGATTGCTCCACTCTCTTCTTTGTGCACTTGGTCTTCATTTCATGGAATTTGTTCTACCACACTTCAAACTCGACGAATTTTCCTTGGAGTTCGAACTTCACCTTTCAAACATCAGGAATAATTTGTGATAAATGTTCAATTTGACAAAAGTTCCTACACTTTTTTTCGTATTTTGGCTAAGGATATTTTTGTTAAAAATTTATTTTCGCATTAAAGTGGCTAAATTTGAATAGTTTTGAAATTTTGGCTAAAACTTATTAAAACAAATCATTTACCAATTTCTTCATATAATACTTATGCCTATTTATTAGCGGTCACCACCTTCTAAATTAGCTAACCATTTTTCAAGAAATTAATGAACATAAAAAAGATGAATGGATGTTATTTATACCTCCGAACTTTGTTAAAAATCAAATTGCACCTCTACTTTAAATAATTGGCATATTCTCCCTTATTTCTCAATTTAACTTTTTAAAATGCATATTTCAACCTCTATAGTATCAACATTTATCTCTTTTATGTTTTTTATTTTTTAGGTTCTTAGTATTATCACAATATTTTCCTCTTTTTCGATATTATTTTTACTACATGGAACTTCTTGCCCTAAAGAATGGCCTCCATATTGCACAAACCAATAATTTTCATAGCTTGGAAATTGAAACTGATGCTACAGAAATACTTATAACAATTATTCCCTCTACACTAACCTTGTTATCTTGTACCGAAACGTGCCAAAACAATCCGGAATGAACTCAAATTTTGCGTACAAGTCATAAATGACATAACGAAACTACTGAAGTTTTCGGAATCGCAATTCGGATTCGATATCATAAAAGTCAACTTCCGGTCAAACTTCCAAACCTTCAAGTTTTTTATTTTCGCAATTTCAAGCCAAATTCAACTACGTACTTCAAAATAAATATCCAGACACACTCCTAAGTCTGAAATCACCATACGGAGCTATTGGAACCATCAAAACTCCATTCCGTAGTTGTTTGTACAAAAGTCAAACTCCGGTCAACCCTTTTCATTTAAGCTTCCAACATAAAATTCATTCTTTCGAACTAATCCTGAAACACCTAAAAATCAAAATCGATGATTCACACACATCATAATACATCATATGAAGCTATTCAAGACTTCAAATGGTTGAAAGGAGCGTAAATGCTCAAAACGACAAGTCAGGTTGTTACATTCTCCCCCACTTAAACATACGTTCGTCCTCGAACATGCCAAGAGTTGTTCCTAAGCCCTTAAATCACTGTTCCACCTTACCAAGCACATACCCAGGGGTGATCCCGCGCCACTCTATTCCATGTAGTCCTGAAAACACAACATAATTGAAGATCATTACTTAAATCTTAGTTCGTAAACCTTGGAATTCGATTTCCAACATTCAGAATTTCTTTTCAAGACCCGAATCTCATATCTACACACTGTATAAGTCTGAACAAGTTTTATCAAGCCATAACCATAACCCCAGATATAATCATATGCATACTAGACAACTCGTATTCTCTCAGCACCATTCCTGATTACAGTAACTACTCCAAACCAACCAAGTACTAGTATTAAACCCCACATTCCATAGAACCTCGTTCCAAAACCTTCGTACCCTGCCGATAATGAAAGAAACATATAGGAACTTATAACCACTCACCAGATCAGCAGGTCACGGAGCTTTCCTTTATTCAACAAGTACCATAGCAAATTGTTTAAGCCAAATTCTAAATTATTCTTCCAACACGTTGTAATCAAACCTGATAGTACCCATTCTAGGTCTAATGACTTTATATTATCAAACACAATTGTTCCGCAGACATACATAGCAATATAGCTCAAGCCACAACTACGCAAATCATGCACCCAAAATTAGGAAATATCTCAAAGAAGAGAGCCGTTTCGCAAGTTCAACAGGCACCAGTACAACCATAATGCTATGAGCTCATCATATATAGTATAACCAAGACACACAAATCTAATAACGGTAACCAGCTCTCTTAGAGCTCACATTAACATCACTCCTATGGACAACTCACGTGTTATAGTTTCAATATCTGGACCCACACAGTCAACTCACGTGCCAATAATATCAGTATATGGATCCGCATGGACAATTCACGTGCCAATAACATAATTCATCTGGCATGGTCACAGACCAGTCCAAGCATATCATAAATGAGAAATCAAATAAGTACACATGTATATGATAAATGAAATAAAATATACATGATACTGGACTAGTATAAATAACACGCAATAGAGTAGGCATGTGTAAAGTGTTCTATCACAACTCAAATCTGCAAGTTAACACATAAATAGTAACTACCCAGTTTATTCAAGGAATTAGCCTCTTTGTTACCTCAAGTAGAGCGTAGATAGTTCTCAATAAAGGTATGAATACAAGATACGCTATAACTTTACGCTTAACAGTCAACTCCAGGCATTTCATAGCCTAAGCACTCTTACGAGTATGAATACGTACCCCGATGCCCGCACATGAGCTCAAACCTCACATATATACTCACTCGTAGCGTGTAGCTATCATAACTAATTAATGCAACTAGTGCCTCAACTGATTTTAAATAAAGTACACACCTCAAACAGGCCACAACCTTGAAACAATATGCTTCTGAGAACTCCCAGTCTCCAAATTCATATAATACATGAATCACCATAACCGGTCCCAACTCTAGTACTCGAATGACTAACACATCTTTCATGCACAATCATCCCACGAGGAATAATTTCATAATTCTTTCATGCCACATAGCAATAATTGGAGTATCAGCAGTCTATCAACCAGGCAAGTACCGCAATACCGATGAACATAAGTCAAAACACAATGCGTCTTCTGAAATGTGCACCCTTCTCAGGGATTACCGAGTAGTTATAACCTTCATCTAAATATCTAAAACTGACCATTCTTTCCAAAGTTCGTGACCTTCCCTTCAAGACTGAATTGCCACCTTGTACATGTAAATCTTAATCCCGCACAACACAGCACATCTATCATGCCATCATGTGACAAGCACCAGAATCTCATTATCAACTCTGAGTCACCAGCAATTTCCATACTCGGTTAGTTAGAAACCTTCCTCTTGCTCTCATACAGGAGGAAATCACAATACACAACATGTTCCTTACACCGGTAGAAAATATTTGGTTCAAACCATGGTAGAAACCATCAAGAATACTTTGAAATCAATTTGCACATAACCAAGCTATCAAAACAGAATTCCTCTAACTCGACCAAGCCACGGAGGTCACCAAACCCAAGAATATTGCCACCAAACCATCTGTAAAGTCTCACCATAGCGTAATTACCCAAAAGAACCTAGCATACCATTACCATGTTTGTCTAGCCGACTACCAAGTTGTCCTATTTTATATGAGTTTCTTTTGAATTACCCTCAAGTTGACATTTCTCCTTGCCGGAACATTTACGATCCTTACTCAAAGCTCACTACAAGACATCCTAACATAAAATGACATCGCCTTAAGGCCCATAAGCTACTATATTCTTCTTAGCACCTCCATAAGTACCATAACCCAAACGCCCACTCTAAAAATACCTTATGTGAATTTAAAATTGTTCTTTTACCTTTCTTATACTGGAATGTAGAACTCATAATCATACAGAATTATCGCAAGTCCTGGCACCTTCAAATGCAAATCTCAGATTTTATCCATATACAAGTCCGGGAAAATTCTCAATTGCTATATATAAATCTCGAACCCATTAGAAACTTCTCGAGAGTCATCCACTTTGCCCAAATCTAAATTGTACCTCCCAAATGGGCCGAAAGATATATGCCCAATTAGCACAACAACACTCAAAGAAGTAACCTTGTTTTAACACTACCGGTTGAATTCATACTCCACGGCACTACATTCTTCGTAAATAACAACTCACCCATCCGTATGATTTTCATATACTCATAAAGTGCAATATAACCCGTATCCAGGAATTTCTTTACTCGAGTCATCCTCGATCTCAACCTCTACAAGTCCTAACTAAACCACAAGTATGCCTCAGACCCAAACTAAAATTTAACATATAACCATGAAATTCAATTGTCAATAGCAGGTTCCCCCACTTGGCTCAAAGACATAGAATAAAACACTCGGTAACTCACAATATCTATATTCTATTACTGCCATAATACCGCAGTCACTTCAACGAAAATTCTTCTCAAGCACATGCAACACCAACTATAAAATACCTCAATCATCCGCTAAGCTCGCATTTATTCTCTTGACAGCCAAGTCAACTTTCTCAACCAGATTCAAATTCTAATCTCAACACATACATCCCGTTGGTAGAAAAGAAACTCTCTACTGAATGTTATAAGGGACACACCTATGTAGATTACTCTGTAGAAGGTAACCCACCTGCTTAGCCTCAAATTGACATCTTGATATACCCTTTCGTAACCACAATCACTACGCGATCACTTAATCTTCCTGAGTCTAAACTCATTAACAAGACATGACAATTTAATTTGTCCCACAATTTAACAACGTAAGGATCCTTCAACACACTCATAAGTCGAGACTATATATCAAATCAAGACGGAAATCAAGCACCCAATGGTCCTTTTGACATCTCGAGAAACTCTTCTCATCACATTCAAATCATCTGAACGCATCCCCCAGTCGCATCATACTCATCACTCAGTCATTCCACCGCTCATCGAACCATAAATTCCACTCATAAGGACACTGCCGGACATATGAGTCCAAATATACAAGTTACAATTGAAGCTATCAGGCTTAAGCTGCGGTCTAACCCTGGCCTCAAGTCTTCTAGACTGGCCCATCACCAAAACACTGAATACTCATCTGGAACCTCGTTCATGTAATCATAAGCCGGCGATGCACAAGTGATATCGAGCGCTCACATATGCACACAAATGCGTGGAAGTAATTCAAAGAGCTATGTTTCAAGCTGATTCAATTTCGAACAATAAGGAAAGAAATATGGGAAACTATCATAAATGCCCTGTAGCCTCTCAAAGATAAGTATGGTCGTCATCATACCGATCCGCAAGACTCTACTAGACACTTGCTCATGACTTGTAGAACCTATGAACCTAGAGTTCTGACACCAACAGTAACGACCCAAAATCCAACTAGCCGTGATGCACCTAACCTTAAGCCAAATAACAACAATCCGATTCGATTAATATTTAACTGACTCTAATACACTCCCCCCCTAAA
>MCJB01024162.1:108675-124265 GCA_002018475.1 Nicotiana obtusifolia
GCATAATTTTATACTAATTATTCTTGGAGGTACGATGTTGACGCCTTCTTGAAATGCCAAAACTAAGCCTCGTCAACCACTCAAAATCCATCCAAGATCCTCGGGACTTTAACCAAACATGAACACATATCCTATAACCTTGCTTAAACTTGTTCCAACCATCGGAACTCTAAAATCAACATTGTATTATCAAGTTCGCATCGGATTCAAGCCTAAGGATTCCAAAAATTTCTAAATAGCTCTTTTGAGCCAAACCCGACCAAACCACGCCCGAATGACTTGAAATTTTGCACACAAGTCTTAATTCACATAACGAAGCTACAGCGACTTCCGGAATTCCATTCCGACTTTCAGATCAAAATTTCACCTATCAACCGGAAATCGCCAAAATTCGAAGTTCACCAATTCAAGCCTAGTTCTATTCGGGGTCTCCAAAACACATTCCGGTCACTCTCCTAAGTCATAAATCCTCTTCCTAAACTAACCGAATCATCGGAATTCACATCCGAGCCTTCTAACTCATAAGTCAACATACGGTTGACTTTTACAACGTAAGCCTTCTTGAAAGATACTAAGCGTCTCATTTCTTACTGATTTCACTCTGAATGCAACTTATTCAACTTGATTTCATACAATATAGATAACGAAATAAAACGGGACATAAAACGGGTCGTCACATCCTATCTCCTCAATTCCAAATTAAACGATCCCAAACTAGTCAAACGTGCAAATTAATCAAAATATATTTAAATGCTTACAATTTAACAATTTATAAGAATTTCCAACTTCCCTCGAAAAGTCAACCAAAAGTCTACAGTGGGGCCCACATCTTGAAATCCGAGAAAAATTACAAAATCTGAACCCTCATTCAACCACGAGTCCACCCATACCAAAATTACTCAAATTCGACCACAACTCGTTCTTCAAATCCTCAATTAAATATGAAATTTTCTATTATTTTCAACCGAAAACACTAATTTGTTGATAAAAACAACAATAGATTCGTGTAATTTAACCAAAAATTGAGGTTGGAACTCTTACCCCGATATATTCCTTGAAAATCTCCCGAAAATCGCCTCTCCCCAAGCTCCAAATCGTCAAAAATGGAAAATAGACGAAGTCTCATTTTCTGAAATTAAGTTCTGCTGCCCAGTCATATACCCTATGCCATCGCGAAGCACAAGATTTTCTATCACATTTTTAATCTATGTGATCGGCGGCCATTTCCTCGTGATTGCGATGAACAAATTTCCAACAACCTTGTCTAACTCTTCCGGACAGCCTCTAGTATAAGGGCCATAAGATTTTGTACAAAACTCCAAATGACAAATGGTTTAACATTCTAAAAACTAGACACAAAGGGCTACAACTTTCATTTTTGGATCATCTCCAAATTCCTAGATAGCGAGATATAAGCTTCCAAAGTCGGGTTAGTGCAACAGAGATTTTATTCTATGCAATTGCGTGAAGGCTTCCGCGATTGTGATGCCCAGCTCCATTTTTCCTATTTTTCTCTTTGGTATCGTGGCCAGGTCCACGCTATCTCACTGTACACCCCTTTAGCTAAAAACCAGCAACTAGAAATGGCCTAAAAATGATCCAAAATCACCCCAAAACTCACCTTGTCCCCTCGGGACCCCGTCTGAACATACCAACAAGTCTCAAAACATATTACAGACCTATTAGAGGCCTCAAATCACATATAACAACGTCGAAATTACAAGTTGTACCTGAATCGAACTTATAAATTTTCCAAATTTTATATCTTGTACCTAAACGTGCCAAAACAATCCGGAATGAACTCAAATTTTGCGTACAAGTTATAAATGACATAATGAAACTACTAAATTTCCGGAATCACAATCCGGACTCGATATCATAAAAGTCAACTTCCGGTCAAACTTCCGAACCTTCAATTTCTTACTTTCATCATCTCAAGCCAAATTCAATTACGGTCTTCAAAATAAATATCCTGACACACTCCTAAGTCTTAAATCATCATACGAAGCTATTCGAACCATCAAAACTCCAATTTGGAGTCATTTGCACAAAAATCAAACTCTTGTCGACCCTTTTCATTTAGGTTTCCAACATGAAATTCATTCTTTCGAACTAATCTCAAAACATCTAAAAATCAAAACCGGCGATTTACACACGTCATAATACATCATATGAAGTTATTCAATATTTCAAATAGTTGAAAGGAGCGTAAATGTTCAAAACGCCAAATTGGGTCGTTACATTAACAAACTAAATTACTTGACTATTTCATCCCCTTTTACGTGATAGGAGACCCTACATGGAGAAGGTAAAAGGGGAGTCAGTTCTCAGCATATTCAACCTGCCATTTCAATATTTTGTGAAAAGCATTTCTATTCCTGTCAATCTTATGCTATACAGATCCAATCCTCCACATATTACTGTGTATGTAAAAATTTGAAGAGCTTCTTCCGACGGCCAATTGTATGATATCAATAATTATTAAGATGGAAATAAAAGTTGTTAAGAAAGATACATAACGAAAATAAAAGGCCGCTAGCAAAAGATTTGTAGCCTAAGGCAGTTTTGGTAAATGGATCGCAAACCTAAACAAAGAAAGACACAACTACCTAATATTAATTTGGTGATAGAATTCTAAATCCAAAGTGAATCCCGGACCTAAACAAAGAAAAGCAATATCCCACAAAAAAACGGCAATAAATAATTATCTTTGATTTTTTTCTTGCTTGGCGTAGTTTCAACACCGTAGAATAAGGGGAAAAATTATAAACGAATTATCTGAATTGTATACGTTTAATTAAATTTTGATGTCCTAAATATTATGAAATTTTTTGTGTAGTCGTTCAAATATGGAAAATTTTAATAAGTAAAGTTATAGTTGACTTGAAATGCTGAATATTAGGAGAATAATGAAACGACTATTTTGTCTAATGTGAACTCTATTTTAAAAGGATAAAAAAAACGAATAATATTTCTCTTAGGGCTTTCGTGCTTTTAATATAATATAGATAAAAGAATCCTGAATTTGTAAGTGTTAACGGTACAGTTGAATTTATATGTTATTTCTAGACAAGTGAATTAATTTGATCATGAAATAATAAAATACTAAAAGAATTATGAAATACTTAGCCTTGAGATGGAGACGAAATAACAGAAACAGCAGTTCCGGGAAATGGCTATAACTTGAGCTCGGAACCTCAAAATTTGATTCCGGGCATACGCCCAAGTCCTATATCACGATACGGACCTGCTTGAACTATCAAAACACTTATACAAGTCCATCTACTAAAAACGTTGACGGACGTCAACTCACTTGAGTTTTAAAGCTCTATTTCACATTTTAATCTCTTTTTTTCCCACATAAAAACGTTCTGAAAAATTATACAGATTGCACATGCAAATCGAGGTGAGATAAAAAGAAGGTTTTAAGCCTCGGAACATTGAATTCAATCTAAAAACAAGTGATGACCCTTTGGGTCGTCACATTCTCCACCTCTAAAACAACCATTCGTCCTCGAACGGACAGAAGAAGGAAGTACATGAGTCGGGGAAAAGATGTGGATAATGGCTCCGCATATCGGACTCGGACTCCCAGGTCGATGCCTCAGGAGGCTGACCTCTCCATTGAACATGAACAGAAGGAAAACTCTTTGACCTCAACTGATGAACCTGTCGATCTAGAATAGCTACCGGCTCTTCCTCATAAAACAAGTCCTTGTCCAACTGGACGGTGCTGAAATCTAACACGTGAGATGGATCGCCTTAACATTTCCGAAGCATGGACACATGAAAAACTGGATGCACGGCTGATAAGCTCGGCGGCAATGCAAGTCTATAAGCCACCTCTCCCTCTCGATCAAGAATCTCAAACGGACTAATGAACCTAGGGCTAAGCTTTCCCTTCTTCCCAAATCTCATCAAGCCCTTCATAGGCGACACTCGGAGCAAAACCCGCTCACCAACCATAAAAGCCACATCTCGTACCTTGCGATCTGCATAGCTTTTTTGCCTGGACTGAGTTGTACGAAGCCTATCCTGAATGATCCTAACCTTGTCCGAGGCCTCCCGAACCAGATTTGTACCCAACAACCGAGCCTATCCCGGCTCAAACCATCCAACCGGAGATCGACACCGCCTACCATATAAAGCCTCATAAGGATCCATCTGGATACTCGACCGGTAGATGTTGTTGTAAGCAAACTCTGTTAAAGGCAAAAACTGATCCCACGAACCTCCAAAGTCAATAACACAAGCTCGGAGCATATCCTCCAATATCTTAATAGTCCGCTCAGACTGTCCGTCCGTCTAAGGATGAAATGTTATACTCAACTCAACCTGGGTGCCCAACTCTCGCTGAACTGCCCTCTAGAAACGCGAGGTAAACTGCGTACCCCGGTCTGAAATGATAAATACCAGCACACCGTGAAGGCGAACAATCTCCCGGATATAGATCTCAGCTAACCTCTCCGATGAATAGGAGACTGCCACAGGAATGAAATGCGCTGATTTGGTCAGCCTGTCAACAATGACCCAAACTGCATCGAACTTCTTCCGAGTCTACGGGAGTCCAACAACGAAATCCATAGTGATCCGCTCCTACTTCCACTAGGGAAGCTCAATCTTCTGGAATAGTCCACCAGGCCTCTGATGCTCACACTTAACCTGCTGGCAATTCAAACACCGAGCCACGTACACAACTATATCCTTCTTCATTTTACGCCACCAATAATGCTGCCGCAGATCCTGATACATCTTCGTAGCGCCAGGATGAATAGAATACCTGGAGCTATGGGCCTCCTTTAAAATCAAGTCTCGAAGTCCCTCTACATTAGGCACACAAACTCGACCCTGTAATCTCAAAACTCCATCATCACCTAAGGTAACCTGCTTGGCACCTCCACGCTATACCGTGTCTCTAAGGACACACAAATGGGGATCGTCAAACTGTCGATCACGGATACGCTCCAACAACGAAGAATGAGCGACCGTGCAATCTAATACCCGACTAGGCTCAGAAATATCCAATCTCACAAACTGATTGGCCAAAGTCTGAACATCCAAAGCAAGTGGCCATTCGCCGACCGTAATATAAGCAAGACTGCCCATACTAGCCGACTTTCTACTCAAGGCATCGGCCACTACATTAGCCTTTCCCGGGTGCTATAAGATAGTGACATCATAATCCTTCAACAACTCCAACCACCTGCGCTGCCTCAAATTCAACTCCTTTTGCTTGAACAAATACTGAAGACTCTTATGATCCGTGAACACCTCACACGCCACGCCATACAAATAGTGCCTCCAAATCTTCAATGCGTGAATTATGGCTGCCAATTCTAAATCATGCACCGGATAGTTCTTCTCATGAATCTTCAACGGCCTTGAAGTATAGGCAATGACCTTGCCCTCCTGCATCAACACTGCACCAAGCCCAATACGAGAGGCATCACAATAAACTGTGTAAGGCCCTGAACCTATGGGTAGAACTAACACTGGTGCCGTGGTCAGAGCTGTCTTGAGCTTCTGAAAGCTCGCCTCACACTCATCCGACCACCTAACTGGGCACCCTTCTGTGTCAACCTAGTCATCGGGGCTGCAATAGATGAAAACCCCTCCACGAACCGATGATAGTAGCCTTCCAATCCCAAGAAACTCCGAATCTCTGTAGCTGATGCTGGTCTAGGCCAGTTCTTGACTGCCTCAATCTTCTTCGGATCAACCTGAATACCCTCTGCTGATACAACATGACCGAGAAATGCAATCGAACTCAACCAAAACTCACACTTTGAGAACTTAACATACAACTGACTATCCTTCAGAGTTTGAAGAACCACTCTGAGATGCTGCTCGTGCTCCTCCTGGCTGTGGGAATATATCAGAATGTCATCAATAAAGACTATAACGAACGAGTCCAAATAAGGTCTGAACACTCGGTTCATCAAATCCATAAAAGCTGCTGGGGCATTTGTCAACCCGAATGACATGACCAAGAACTCATAATGCCCGTACCGAGTGCGGAAAGTTGTCTTAGGGACATCGGATGCCCTAATCTTCAACTGATGGTAGCCAGATCTCAAGTCAATCTTTGAAAACACCTTGGCACCCTGAAGCTGATCGAACAAATCATCAATCCTCGGCAATGGATACTTATTCTTGATTGTGACCTTGTTCAATTGTCGGTAATCAATACATATTCTCATTGACCCATCCTTTTTTTTAACATCAAAATCAACCATGTCTAAAAGCAACAAATCTACACGAGTCTCAAGACCCCCAATCACTACAACACATGAACGATGGACTCGATCTACCATAATAGAATCACTCACCGGGATAGACACATAAACAGGAACACTCAATGAATCACTAGGCATGACCAGATACAGTGCAAAATAAGGTGAGACATACGAGTAGGTAGACCCTAGATCAAATAATACTAAAGCATCTCTATCACAAACCAGAAACATACCTGTAATCACTGCATATGAAGCCTCAGCCTCGGGCCGGGCTGGGAGAGCATAACATCAGGGCTGGGCCCCACTACCCTGAACCACATCTCTGGGACGGCCCGCTGCTGGCTGGCTCTCATCTCTGCCGGCCTGAGCTCCACCTCTAGTACCTCTACCTCCACCTCTACCCCCACCTCTAGCTAGCTGGGCGAGCTGTGGAACATATGGTGCCTATACCATAGCACGAGAACTCTGATGCACAGAACTGCCCGAAGCTCGAGGGCAATACCTAGCAACGTGCCTCGTGTCGCCACAAGTAAAACAAGCCCTCGGCTGTCGACCCTGGAAACTCTGAAGCGATTGTACACTGATAGATGTCGGTGGTGCACTGACGGACTGCTGATCAGGATATTGCATCTGAGGACCACGACTACCTGAAGCACCGTGAGAAACCTGAAGAGCTGACTGGAAAGGCTTAGGAGGATGGCCTCTACTATATAAATCTCTACCTCCGGACGAAGTACCACTGAATCTGCCTGAATGCCGGGGTCTCTTATCCGACCCATGACCACCTCCATGCGACAGAATCATCTCAACTCTGCGGGCCACATTGGCCGCCTCCTGAAAAGTAATCTCACTCCCAGCCTCTCTAGCCATCTGAAGACGAATCGGCTGAATAAGACCGTCAATGAACCTCCTCACCCTCTCCCTCTCTGTAGGAAGTATGATGTGAGCATGCCGAGCCAAATCGATGAACCTGGTCTCATACTGGGTAACCGTCATGGAACCCTGCTGGAGGCACTCAAACTGCCTCCGATAGGCCTCTCTCTGAGTAACGGGGAGAAACTTCTCTAGAAACAATGTTGTGAACTGCTCCCAAGTCAAAGATGGCGACCCGTCTGGCCTAGTTAAGCAATAATCCCTCCACCATGTCTTGGCGGATCCAAACAGACGAAATGTAGCAAAGTCTACCCCATTGGTCTCAACAATACCCATATTCCTGAGAACCTCATGGCAGCTGTATAGGAAATCCTGGGGATCCTCCGAAGAAGCACTGCTGAAGGTAGTAGTGAAGAGCTTGGTGAATCTATCCAGCCTCCACAAAGCATCGGCGGACATAGCCGCTCCATCGCCGGCCTAAGCTACTGCACCCGGCTGAACTGCCGCAGCTAGCTGAACCACTGGAACCTGAACCTGGGGAGCTACCTGCTCCGGAGTGCGAGTAGCAGGAGTCTGAGCCCCTCCTCCAGCCTGAGAAATGGCTGGTGCTACAGGAAGCAAGCCTGCTTGGGTGACACTCTCCATAAGACCCACCAATCGGACCAAAGCGTCCTGAAGAACTGGGGTAGCAATATACCCCTCTGGGACCTGAGTTGGGCCCACCGAAACTGCTGGGGCCGGAACCTCCTCGTCAAAATCAGCCTGAGGATCCGCCACTAGTGCTGCAACTGGGGGCTGAGCTCTGCCCCTACCTCGGCCTCTGGCATGGCCTCGCCCTCTGCCCCTCGTGGAAGCTGCTGCTGGGGGCTCGGGCTGCCGAGCAGTAGATGAGGAAGCGCGTGTTCTTGCCATATGCGAAAATCAGAGTAGAAATCCAATTAGCATTGAGAAACAAAACCGCACGACAAGAAAGAACAATTGTGAAGTGTTTCTTAACTCTGTAGCCTCTGGGGGATAAATACAGACGTCTCTGTATCGATCCCTCAGACTCTACCGAGCTTGTCTGTGAACTGTGAGACCCATGTAACCTAGAGCTCTGATACCAACCTGTCACGACCCAGATTTCCCATCCTCGGGAGTCGTGATGGCTCCTACTAGTGAAAGTTAGGCAAGCCAATCAACCGAAATATTTGCCTTGTTTCCATTTACATTCATTGCAACTTAAAACCAACAACTAAAGAACAACATAAATTAACGAGCGGAATGAATAAAATTTCAGGCTTAAAATATCGCTATTAAAATTTCCTTAACGAACCACCCAAGATTTAGTGTCACAGCTTCACAGACTGTCTAAGAGTACCACAAATAAGGGTCTGAAAGAAATAACAAAATACTATCTCTCGGACTACGTGAAAGAAACAGGTAAATAGATAGCGGGAGACACTAAGGTCCGCGGATGCCTGCAGGACTACCTTGGGTCGCCTGATAAGCAAGAAGCTGGAAACTCTCTACGGTCCAAAATCTGCAGCGCTGGGATCTGCACAAAAGAGTGCAGATATAGTATTAGCACAACCGACTCCATGTGCTGGTAAGTGCCTGGCATAACCCCGGCAAGGTAGTGACGAGGTTAGTGTAAAATATTCGTGCTTTTATAATAACTAGTCTTTATATACGTGCTTTGCGCGTTTGTCCCAACTCCCATGATAATTATTATTTAATTTGGATCCAATGTAATAAACTTTTAATCTTTTCATTTTCCAACATTTAACCACAAGTAACAAGAGATAGGAAAAGGAAAAATTCCAAACCAAAACGATGAATAAGAAAGAAACATACATGTAATTTATTTTTAATTAATACAAACAATTAAAAGAAAAATAAATTAGTAAAAGTTAATTGTAAAATATATTCTTGAAGTAAATATACTTTGTTTTAACACCTAACCTCTGTAAAAGTGAGGATGAGAAGAATTAATAGAACAATGATATTGTATCACAATCTAAAATGTCAAATTAATATTACAAAATAAATACATGCGGTTGAAATCACAAGTATGATTTAATAAATTCACCAAATTAAAGTACAATATCCCTTAAATCTTTCCAATACGCAGCAGAATGATATTGCATGGCACATACTTGAATAGATATTGTTTAATTTAGTGGCTCCTACTCATATGAATCAAAGATGAACCAATCAATTTGTTTACCCTAAATTTCGGATAACAATTAAATTTATATTTGATTTTAAAAATATGTGATTCAGTTTGATACAAATAATGAATAATATAGTGGAAATTAAAGTCAATAGATAAATGGAAAAGAGATGCAAACCTCAAGCCTTGGATAATCTTGGCCTTGACTGATTCTTCCAAGATGAAGAATAAATATAAATGGAACCAGACGGATAAAATAATGTATAAAATAATAAAAGCTATTTTCTTTTATTTGTATTGATGGTTGTTTCATGAGATGCCTTTGAACAATTACATTGACCCTTTATATAGCGTGGGGATAATCTTTTATACAAGGCAAGAATCTGTTTACAAGGTAAAATATCTTTTGATTTGCTGATTTAACGGTCTTATTGATTGATGTCGTGATCACTTATCACGGAATTTTCAATTCTTTCGTTATTCAAATTTGATAACTTACCTAGGACATTTCCCAGAATCGAGTTCGATAGACTCATCTCGGGCACCATGGATTCGTATTCTGATTCGATGTTGTTCGGTCTCGACCTTCGATCTTTAGTACCTCGATATTGCGCTTCGATGTTATTCGGTCTCGATCTTCGATCTTTGGTATCTCGACCCCGATTTACCTAGCAGTAATTATGATTGATACCAACCGTACAGACTCGAGCTCGATTTGTCCATATGCGGTATTCGACCCCATACACAATTACTATTCAAATTGAGTCTCATTCAGCAAAATTTCACTTTATGAACACTGATTCTTCAATCACATTCTGTTAAGAATTAAAGTTGTACAATATTATAGCAAAATTTTATTCTCTTTTGTGGATGCATAAAATTAGTCTTTGAAAGTGGAATTCAATCATGTATGAAGAAAAATAAATTACCTAAAAAAAGATTGATATTCCTTGAGTCCAATAATGATTGATAAATCCTATTATTAAATGATGTAATTAAGGGACCAAACCAAAGCATTAATAGCAGAATAATTTTAAGATAAATTAAATTTACAGAATAAATACCAACGGATGAAATTAAAACACAAGCATGTTTCATGCAATTAAACATCATTAGTATGCCCTTGATAATGATACTTAATAGAAGTAATATTATATTGCTTGGCTCCTAATTAAATGAAAGTATTGTGTAATTGTGAGAATCTGTATTTTGCGAATTTAATTTTATAAGATATTATTATAGTAATTATGATTTGGACGTGAATTCTACAATTTGACTTGGACTCTATTAATAAAATAGTTTTATATTTTTGTACATTAATAATGTAGAGATATATAATCAATAAAGGACATAAAAATCTATCAATATTTCAAGGATAATTTTTATCGTTCAACATTTAGTGTAAAGTATTCGTGCTTTTATAATAACTAGTCTTTATATACGTGCTTTGCGCGTTTGTCTCAACTCCCATGATAATTATTATTTAATTTGGATCCAATGTAATAAACTTTTAATCTTTTCTTTTTCCAACATTTAACCACAAGTAACAAGAGATAGGAAAAGGAAAAATTCCAAACCAAAACGATGAATAAGAAAGAAACATACATGTAATTTATTTTGAAAATGATATGTTAGGGTTCAACCAAGAAATTATATATTCATTTAAATAGGGGTATATATGTTTTGAAAATAATACAATATTTTAGGGTTCAACCAAGAAATATCGCAAGTATATTCAGAGATATTTACTTTTAAAAATACAATCATTTAGTAATATTAAAGTTTTAAGTAGGAGAGAATTATATAAAAGAAGATAAATTAATCCTCGAAAATTAGAAATAAACTCGCCAAACAATTTATTATAATATAATAGCATTTTCCAAGAAGGAATTAAATTGTGTTCTAAAAAAATACAATCCTAAAATTCCTAACATGAATTGAATAAGTTGAAAAGGTTAAAGATATTCGTAAAATTCCTAACATAAATAAAAATGAACTTCTTTTAAAGGACTCAAACTGTCTTCAATTCCTACATTGAGTAAATAAAAAGAAAAAACAATACCTTTTCAAGAAGGAGTAAAATGTTTTCAATTCCAGAAAATCTTATTCGACAACAAATAAAAGAGGAAAAATATCTTTTTAAGAAAAGAAAAGAAAAGAAAAGAAAATTGTTTTCTGCACCTAAAACAATTCCTAAAAGACGCTAATAATAAAATTAAAAAAAAAAAAAAAACGCAAGTTTCTGCACCTAAATGTATATAGAAAAAGGAAAAAACGGCTCTCCTTTGAAAATAATTTGATACGTGAATTTGTGAAAATGATTGTTTTTATGAAGACATAATTAGATTATGTAATTATACATATGAATATTAACCTTGCACTTTCGTAGAAAAAGAAAATAATATTAATCTTGCACGTTTATTTACTTAGAGATTAATTTTTCCTTAGCCATTAGATGTATATAATTACTCTTTCTTTTATAGTTATTTTGGCTCTGAACAATCGAAGAAGTTCTCCAAGTCCCATCTAAAGCGACATATAATATTTTGTAACAAAAATCACTTCAAAATTTTAAAAATAAAGTGATAAGAGATTTCATTATCTATTTATAATCTATAATCTAAAATCTATAATATATTAAAAGTACGAAAGTCCTTACTGAATCAGTTATTTTTTCAGTTAAAAAATTAATTTCAAACTGAACACAATAGTCATTTAATTTATTTTCCGAAAATTTAAGTCATTAAAATCAACTAACGTCGTGTCACGACCCAAACTGGAGTGCCATGAGTGGCATTCCGCTTATACCTGTCAAGCACCAATGCACATTTTATCTAACTTTTTTTATTATTTATAAGGACCAATGAGATCAGTATAAATGGTAGACATGAATCTAAACAACCAACAATGACAGATAACGACATGAATATATATATATATATATATATCGGGGGCCGACAAGGCTGTCATGAGGCTACATATAAGGTACGAGCTGACAAGCTGCCATGAGAGACTATACAACAAAAACTAGTCGACAAGGCAATCCAAACTATACATGAGTCGACACCTGTCTATGAGCCTATAAAGGAACATGAGTGCTGAAACATTACCGGAATAGGGCCCCGACATACCCATGACGTCTATAACAAAAATGCATACCAAGACTACGGCAAGTCCGGATAAGGGATCTCGCCAATAACCGCTGAACGGGGCAACCTACTATGGTGGGGGAGCTTCACCTACCTGGTTATCAAGACGTGTAGCACGACATGCAGCGTCCACAAATAAAAGGACGTCAGTACAAATAAAGTATTGAGTATGTAAGACAGGAAAGCATAAGTAAGAACAATAATGTAAATAAGGATAAAGAATATACAACCTATAACATTTAGGTGCCTCTGAGGGCTACTGACATGAATGCATGATACATATATATATATATACACACATAAGCTTTTAAAACATACTCCTATGTGGGCATCATTATCATCATATCGTACTCGGCCCTAATAGGCTTGGTAAAAACGTAGCCGGCCATTCACAAGGCTCAGTAGAATCATACCCGGCCACGTGGAGCTCGGTAAAACTCAACTGATCAGTGGTTGCACAATAGGTGTCGTATCTGGCCGACTATAGCGCGGCTCGATAGAGTAAAGTAGATACATATATATGATGTGTGCTGGACTCATTGGAATCACATTTTAAACTTTTTGGAATGACGTAAGGTCGGTATCCTCCGTACACGTTATTAGGACTAAATCCTCATCAAGAATCTTATAAGAATCAGGAAGTACCAACAGCATTGATAACATAATAATAAGAGAAGTAACATCAACATCAATCGTTCCATAAGAAGGGAAACAATGTAAGTACTGCTATCCTCTAAGAGTGGAGTATCTTTGTAAGCTTGTTCATTACATTACATACAATCGAAGTCGTGAAAAAGAAGGAAAAGCCTCACATACCTTGTATATACTGCCCAATCTCAAGCTATAAGAGAAATGACATTATCGTTATCGTTTAAGCATCGTAATTATTATGTATCAACCGTAACCTATTTTACGATGAAACGGATAGCACCTCCCCTATTTATATAACTTCCCACAAGTTAACACAATCACCAAACAGCCCAAACAACATCAATAATAATCATGTTGAGCCTCCCAAAACAGTCCACCAACCAACAACATTACTAGCAAGCCTTTCGACATATATCTCACAAGTTCTAGCTTCAACGACTTAGCCGTAACTTGGATAATCTTAAATACATGTAGGATAATAGGTTCCTTATCTTTAAAAGTAAATAACAACTCCAATTTTACCTTAATTGACCATGAAATATCCCTCCAATGCTGCCACAAGAACTAGGAAGCGAAGCTAGCAATCAGTTAGGGGTTTTCCGCACTAGAATCACTTTAGAAGACTTGAAATCACCTAGGATTGATATTAAAACTTGAGGGAATATTTTACAAAACACAAACAACTTAAAACAACCTCCCACACGAGCTGGAACAACACAAAAATCAGCAACAACAAGAAGAACAAGAAACTTACTTGCGCTACGGGATTCCCGACACTTGATTTGTGTTGTTTGCCCTTTGTTTAGTCTTGAATCATGAGAGAACCTTGAGAGGGTGTTCTTAGGGTTTTAAGGTCTGCATATATTGAAAACTAATGACTTAAAATGGGGTTGAGGCGTGTTATATACATCTATATGTCTTAATCGTCTATGTGGGTCCCATAGAGAGCTGCTTGGCACAGTCTCGTGAAAACGCGAATATCTCTTAACTCGGAGATCGTATCGACAAACGGTTTAATGCGTTAAAAACTAGACTCATAGACCTTGAATTTGGTGGGTGAATCACCCCGTAATTCTAAGTAAATTGGGAGAAAAGCTTAGTGATATTTGACCTAAGTATAAGTAAAATTATGAATGTAAGTTGCTACAACTTTTGTCGACTTTTGTTTCATAACTCGTTTGACTTCAAGACTTATGAAACGGATATTATATGATTCAAATACCTTAAAACACGACCTATTGGTAATATTAATCACCTCTAGATTTACCCGAAAATACGAGTTACAACATCCTTGATTCGTTTAACTTCTAGCACTTGTTAATCACTCTTATATACCCTTGTATCATTTAAAACCAATAACACTAAATTCTTATCATCTCAAAAATAATCTCTTTCCGGACCTACGTAGACTAACTTACGACGTAATCTAACGTATACAAATATTGATTGTAACACATCGGTTAGTGTATCTTGCTACTTCAACAATGGGCAGGACACTCGATTGGTATCACAATCTCATGAAAATTGAATGACACTTGACTTTAAATACCTTAATATTAGGAACTCAATTAACGGTGCTTTCTATTTTATCTAATGAAACTTAATTTAATTAATAAAGAGTATATAAATCGATCAATATTTTAAGAATATTTTTGTCGTTCAATATTTAGCGTGAAATATTCATATTTTTATAATAATATAAATATAAATATACATAAATAAATACAAAAATAGATATAGATATAAATAAAAAGTAAAAAACTTTATTTTTGTCGTCCATGAAAACTTTATTTTTACTAGTTAAAGTTAATCGGTATGTAATTTGCTAACTCTTATGTCACTTTCACTTTTTATCTACTGATTTGCTTATTTCTTCTCTGGTCCAATTCTTAGAAATATTTATATACCCCTCCATTCTACTGCTAGTTCATCTGACTCATTGGTAGTACTGAAGAGCCAAAGGGAAAAAGAATGGGCGAAAATGGAGGAACCCAAATCTCAAACAAGATGATACCTGTTGAAGAAGCACTTGACATAGTTCTAAGTGTAGCTCAGCGGCTGCCACCTGTAGCTTTGCCTATTCACGAGGCTTTAGGCAAAATATTGGCCGAGGATATTACTGCCCCTGACCCTCTTCCTCCGTACCCTGCTTCTATTAAGGTATTTTTTTCGCATTTATGTACTGTTTTATCAATTGGGTATTGCTAATTTTTTGTATATTTTCTGTACATGTTAAGGGTATAGATATGTTTTTTTTTTTGTGTGTGTCGTACATGTTAATATTGATTGACTATTTTTGATGCTTAAAAACTGAATCTTGGAATTATGCTATATATACATGCTTGTGTGTTGTGTGTGTGTGTGTGTGTTTTACTTGTTAATGTTGGATGACCTTTTTTGGGGCTTAAATTGACTCTTGGAATTATGCACTCTGTGTGAAAGTTGTTGTCTTTATTGAGTCAATGCTTTCTTCTGGCACGATTCCCAGGTTGGGTTGCTTAGGCAATGGTGGGTGTTTGGGGGGGG
>MCJB01024173.1:3367-69606 GCA_002018475.1 Nicotiana obtusifolia
GCTGAAAGATTATGGACGCAGGCTGCTGGCGGTCCAAAAGGGGGGAAGATATACGGGCTTCCCGCTAAGAAATTCCACCGCTATAGGTGTGGAATGCAAGGAACATGCACTTCCTCGCAAGCGGAGCAACTTGATGAGGAGTGCATCTCCTTTATGTGGGAGAATTTGGGAAAGCTCACAGCCGAGCTAGAAGCTGCCAAGGAAAGAGAGAAGGTTAGAGAAGAAAGAGAAAAGTTTAGAGATGCTCAGTATGTTGCCATACAAGAGCAGCTCAAATCTCTCTTGGCTTCTGGCGCTTTTCCGATTCCCCGCTCACGTGAATCATCGCCAGATGGTCACCCTCCCCCTGCTACTTCCTCCCGTCATCCCCGTTATCATCCTTCCGGTGCTACACAACAACACCCTTATCCACAATATCTTCGTGATGACACTTCATCCGACGATGACACTCCTGATGTATAGTAGAACAATAGACATTAGTAAACGTTGAATTGTAATAACAGCTTATATAATGTATAAGTTCATTTGAACTTTATACCTTGTTATTGTTTAATGTTGTTGTTTAATGATGTTGTTTATTGTTGTTATTCTCGTTGTTGTTTATTGTTTGTTGTTGTTGTTGTCGTTGTTGTTGTTTGTTGTTGTTGTTGTCGTTATTCTTGTTTTCATGGCATAAACTGCCTATTTTAGGAATTTGGTAAGCTGGCAGGTGGTGTAGTTGCCAAAACAGGCAATTTCTAGAAAAAATGAACCAAAAAAAGCGACCAACTTTGGTCTCAAGTTGGTCGCTATTTTGCTGAAAAAAAAATAAACTGCAAATTAGCGACCAACCTTGGTCGCTTGTTGGTCGCAAATATATAAAAAAAAAATTAAAATTTAACTTTTGCGACCAACTTTGGTCGCTATACTCCCAGATTTTAAAAATCTAGGAGTATAGCGACCAAAGTTGGTCGCTAATGAAAAAATAAAAAAAAATAATTAATTTAGCGACCAATATTGGTTGCTATTTCCCAAAATATATTAATTTAAAAAAAAATAGGGACCAACTTTGGCCGCTAATTTGCGACCAAAGTTGGTCTCTATATGTTTTTCCGGAATGTTTGGTCCATTTTTTGGTAGAGACCAATGTTGGTCGCAAATTAGCGACCAACTTTGGTCGGTATTTATTTGTGACCACCTAAATACTGACCAGGCCATTTTGGTTGCTTTTTGGTCGCTTTTGGGTAAATTGTGACCAACTTTGGTCGCTTTTTTCGGTTGCTTTTCACCTGTTTTCTAGTAGTGATAGCAGGTTTTAGATTGAGCAGGAAAGACAGAGAGTGGATAGAACAGTTATACTAGGAAATAATTAACTCTTATGATATAGGGAATTCGGGAGGGGAATGTGAGGAGGCTCCAAATGTAAACAGAGAGTAGGGCGAGAAGAAACTATATATGTATTAATTAATGTGGTGATTAACAAGAAAATAAAATACAATCTTTTATTTTCCTTTCTTTCTCTCCTTCCGTCAGTAAATTTTTTAAATTGGGTTGGAGACACGCAGTAAGTAACAACGCAATTTACTTTTGAGGGCGAAATAACCATATGTAGAAATGTATATAGACAAAAAAGGATTATGAGACAAATATTTAGAAACTGCTGCACTAGTCTCGTATATATATATCTCCTCTTAAGTTCTAGTTGTAACATCTGCCTTCATTGCAGCGGTAATTCTTAGACAAACTCTCCTTTTTTTTCATTTCTCTATATATCATTAACACATTTTTTTCTAGTTGTTAAGGTGACCTCTATTAGATGCATTCTAGATATTGCATTGGAGGAACAATGACGAATATTCTAACTAATGCATTTTAGATATAACAACCCAATAAGTCGTTTTGAGCTCTAGTGCGTCGTTCGGCGGGTTGAGGCTACTGAGTAGCCTCACTTTATGTATTATGACTTGCACATGTGATTAATTTCGATTTTTGAGGAGTTTAGAGTTGATTTGGAAGAATAATTCTCAATTCGGAAGCTTCAAGTTGGAAGAGTCGATCAAGATTTGACTTTTGAGTAAGCGACCTCGGAATCGGGATTTGAAGGTACCGATAGTTCATATGATGATTTTGAACTTGGGCATATGGTAGGATCGAGTTTCGGGTGGACTGGGAGTGTTTCAACGCTTATTGTTGAAAGATGACATTTTGAAGGTTCTAGAATTTTTTAAGTTACATATGAAGTGGACCTTGGTGTTATCGATGTTCGTTTAGGATTCCGAGACGTTAAATATGTTCACATAGTGAATTGTGACTTGTACGTAAAAATCGGCATTATTCCGGAATGTTTAAGTGTGATTCGGATGCATTCGGCGAAATTTGAATGTTTGAAAGTTAAGAAAAGGTTTTGATCGTGGATTCGTGATTTTAATGTTATTCGTGGCCTTTCGAACCTTTGGATAAGTTTGGATAAGGCATTGAGACTTGTTGGTGTAATTGAACGGGTGTGTTTCGGACCAAGTTTGGATGATTTCCTGCTGTTGGTTGCTGGTTTATTCTTCATGAATGCGGAGGGAAGCTCGTGCTCGCGAAGAAGGATTTGAGCTGGAGGACTGTTTTGTTCATCACGTTCGCGAAGGTCTGGGCAATGGTTCCACGCGTTCGCAATATAGGGGTCGCGTTCGCGTAGGGAAAGCTGGGCATGGGAGATTCTGGCCTTCGCGTTGGCGTTGGATTAGCCGCGTTCGCAAAGGGTTGCCGGGTAAAGCATCGCGTTGGTGGAGAAGTTTTGGAACGGGAGCTGGTTGTACTTCGCGAACGCGAGGGTCATGCTGTGTTCGTGAAGAGGGACGCCCGGGCAGTGTTATAAAGAGTTTCAAATTGGGTTTTGGCTCATTTCCTCTTATTTATCTCTTCGGAGCCGACCTTGGGGGTGATTTGGAGTGCCATTTTCATCATCTATCATGAGGTAAGTGATTCCCACTCATTGTGAGTTAGATACATGGATTATAAATAGATTTAACATGAACATTGGTAGAAATTGTGGGAGTTTTGGAGAAAACCTAGAATTTATATTTTTTGATTTTGACCACGAAATTGGAGATGGAATTAGAAATAAATCATATATTTGAGTTCAAAGTGCTAGGGGTAATGTTTATCTTCAAAAAATTTCAGAATCCGGGTGCGTGGGCCCGGAGGTTGATTTTGTTGATTTTTCGAGCGGAGTTGTGAATTGTTTAAATTAAGAGTATTAGAGTATATTTTAATTGGTTTGCACATTGTTTGATTAGTTTCGGATCGTTTGGCATCAGTTTGAGGTGTTAGAGAGGTGTTGGATCCGGTTATCAAATTTCGGAGCGAGGTAAGTCTCCTTTCTAACCTTGTGAGGAGGAAACTACCTAGTAGGTATTATATTTGTTATATGCTACTTGTTGTGGGAGCCATGTACGCACGAGATGACGAGAGTCCGTACGTAGCTAAAATTATGTTTATGTCCGGTTAAACTTGGGATTTTATCATGCAATATTTGTATTACTTGAACTCAACTTGTTAGCTTAATTACCTAAAACTTATAAATGAAATTTGATTAGAGATTATGTCAGGTCGAACCTCATTACCTTGAGTTGTTTGGTGGGATATTTGATTGTTGGTAAAAGTTATGCTTACTTTATATTCTTGTTCCAGAGTTGCATATACGTGGCACGTAAGTCGATATGTTTCTTCTTTTCTTGGGGATCGGGCCGAACGCCTCGGTAGTACATTTGAGATGCATCCATGGATTGCGCTGTATGACCTCAACAGTGTATGTACACGACTTTATGGATCGGGCCATACGACCTCGGCATAACTCGTGAGTAATATCGCTAGGAGTCCGAATATTCATGAGATTTTCCTTTTGATTGAGACCTAACAGTTACATGATATTCCTTATCTATTTGAGATAGCGTTTGATATTCCTTATCTGTTTGAGATAGCATTTGATATTCTTTTTCTGGTTGAAATAGCACTGGATATTTCTTATCTGTTGAGATAGCATATGATAATTGAGAAATTCACATGAACATTATGTTAGAGGATTATGATCATTACAGTTCTTACCTCATTACTACCGTTATGTTTTATATCTATTTATAATTTATTGAATTGACTTATTGGACCTTTAGTAAGTGTCGATGTCAACCGCTCGTCACTACTTCTCCGAGGTTAGGCTAGATACTTACTGGGTACGTGTTGATTTATGTACTCATGCTACACTTCTACATTGATTGTGCAGGTACTTTTTAGTGGTCATTTGGGTGCATTAGCGTCTATGTTATGATTCGCAGCACACAGAGTCTCCATCATGTTTGTTTATATTTCCTGTCTATTTTTACATCCCAAACAGATATTGTAATAGTATTGTATTTCCTAATATATGCTCATGCACTTGTGATACTGGATTTTGGGAGTTTCTAGTAGATGTTATGGTTTTGCTTAATATTTTCAATATTTCCTTTTCATTTTTAATTAATGTTTTGTATCGCCATGGTTTTCTCCACATTGATTTTCTATATTTAATAAACTCATGATTTCAAAAGTAATCAAATGAATAATTAAGTTGATAGTTCACCGTTGGCTTGCCTAACAACGACGTTGGGCGCCACACGGTCTATAGTGGCAATTGGGTCGTGGCAGCTTGGTATCAGAGCACTTAGTTCACTTTTTGTGGATAGGTACAGAGACGTCTATACTTATCTTTGAGAGGCTACATGACTGTTAGGAGAACTTCCCTTTCTTGATTCCTTGTCGTGCGATT
This sequence comes from Nicotiana obtusifolia, assembly GCA_002018475.1. Taxonomy (NCBI): domain Eukaryota; kingdom Viridiplantae; phylum Streptophyta; class Magnoliopsida; order Solanales; family Solanaceae; genus Nicotiana; species Nicotiana obtusifolia. Next base: position 8,139 of record MCJB01024173.1, read on the forward strand.
CGATTATGTTGAAGCTTATGTCTTCAGTTCCTTCATACTCATTCGAACGTGATGTTGAGCGCTCGTTATCAATCGGGCATCGAGGAGTTGTAGTGGTGCTACAAATGTAGTGCAGGATATTTTTTACTGCATATTCGGGCAGACTATTATCATCGCTGTGTAGAAGGGTGTTTTGTCGTTTTAGCCCAGTGTTAGTATTGCCTACAGTTTCGAGGATATGCACAGTGTATTGTGATGTTCATCGTTGTTATCGTGCAGTGCTAGTGTAGATAGTAAGGTGCTTATTTATCGGTCGCAACAGTGAATGACTCAAAAGAAGGGTTATTCAGTTCATGGTTAAGAGATAGGCCATTTAATCTTAGCGGAGAAGAGGCAATTGGACAATGGATATTCAGTCTTTGGTTGACGGAGTAGCGAGATTAGATATTTTTCGAACTTGGTGGAATTCTCGTTTGTGTTGTGGTGTTGTCATCCTTGTTTGAACGCATTAAGGCTCATCAGTATGCTGGTCTTCATTTGTTTGTTTGCCTTTGGGGAACAGTGTTGTGAAATGGTATCTAAGCAGCAATTATCGGAGATGACGGTGTGTTGTGATGTTGAGTCAAATCGGTATTTCTAGTATTGATGGTTCGAGAGATGATTCTTGAGGAGGCTTATAGTTGATGAAATTCTATTTGTTCGGGTGCTACAGAGATAGATCGTGATGTGGGACGATATTATTGGTGGCGGAAGATGGGGCATTATTGGATATATATTGCGGTGGTTGAATTGTTAGCAGGTCGAGTATGAGCAGAAGTGATCGAGTAATTCGCTTCGGTAGGAGGCAAAGTCAAAGTGGGAATGAGAGCGTATCCTATGGATTTTGTGGTAGGGTAGCCACTTGCTTTGAGAAAGCTTCGTATGATCTGGGTCTTGGTGGGCAGAAGACTAGGTCTATGTATTTTCATTTGGGATGGTGGCTTCAATACTTAGGAAGTTTGAATATGAAGAAATGAGTTTGTTGGGAATGAAGAAGGATAGGAATGCATGGTTGTTGTTTTGGGATGCTATGTGGCTTCGAGTTTCAAATGTATTGTTGGACCTTCAGTTGTTGCTAATGGGATGAACCGATTCTTACAGCTGGCGGATGAGTGTGGAACTAGGAGAATTAACTGATTTCATAATGGATGTGGTTATGGCTAGGCTGTTGGAGGATGTCGGTATGAGGTCACACATAGGGGCTATCTCTTGTGAGAAGGTTAGGGGTTGCATCACTTCTGATGAAGTTCCTATAAAGAGTTATGCCTTTTATCCAATGAGATACTTGTACTACGATATGAGCTTGGATCGCTTGAAGAAGATGGTACGACTGTCAGGAGGTCGAGTGTGCGATTGTGGCTAATAATTCGGGATGTGTTATGATTAGTGTAACAAGAACCTATGAGAAATTTGACTGAGTAATAGTGGAGATCGTGGTATCTAGGAGGAAAAGACATTGTGGATCCTTGGATTTTATGTGGCTTAAAAAAAAATGGGGGAGCCTACCTTCTTTTATGGGCCTTTGAAGTTTCGGGTTATCAGTACGTCGGTGGATTAGTTATGACAAAGGAAAGAAAATATCAGGGGTAATTCGAGAAAAGGATTTGATGGATGTTTTCTACGTGTAACCTTATTGATATGTGAGGGTTGCAGATTGATTCTGATTTTATACTTCTAGTGGATGTGATGTACAAGGGAAATGATTCATCCGGTTGCTTCATTGGAGTGCTCATGTGCTAATGGAGCACTATTCGTTTGGTTAAATAATCGGGACTAGATTAGAGTGTGCGACTCTCAATAATGGTTCTAGTGGATTTGAGATTTAAGGTGTGGTGCTTAAGGATTTTCAGGTTCGTTATGTGGCTGAGGATTGAGTTTTGCAGTAGAGTGTGAAGGGTACTTGGAGTATTTCTATATTGTCATTGGGTCTGCGGTGTAGTGTTAGAGAAATGGGAGAAACAACTCCGGATTCGCAGAAGATCTAATCAGAATGGATATATTAGTTGGAGATGCTATTGAGTGCATGGGGAGGATATAAAATGGCTTATGGGTATTGAGACGACGTGGCCTTGTGATTTGGGTAACTCAAAATAAGTTTTGATTGAGGTCTGTTATGTGTTTGAATAGAGGTATTACTTTGAAGGCAAGTCAAGAAGAAATCAGAAGAAGTTGAGTCAGTTTGGTAGTGGTTTGGAGAAGCATGGTAAGGGAAAAGATCGGTTCCCATAAATATGATAATGCTATACATGTGTTACGTGGCTACACTTGCGGGCTTGACAGCCTCAGTAATTTGGCTGTTTGATGGGATTCAATCCTGGTGGTTTAGTAATGTGCAAATGGGTCCTAAATGGTTATGACGGTCTCGGCCACGACTTGAGTTCTGTGCCTTTTGCGGTTATGGGAAGTTGGTTATGTGTTGCGATTCTTCTTTTGACACGAGTTAAATAAAAGGTTTCTAGCTGATGAAGTGTTTATTCTACTAGTGGTTCAGGGGTTATGATGAAATTTTTGTTTTCTCGCGTAACAACATGATAGGTGCACTGAGCGGTATGAAATTGAAATTTGAGGATCAAGGTTGCAGTCCAGTTTTTCCAGGAATGTCATGAGCTCGGAAGAGCGGGGGTGAAATTTTAGATGTCCAGAGTAAGCTGGCGCTATTTTAGTGTTGCTTGAGAAGGATATCTTGCGGAGCATGCATTGTGTGTTGATTTATGGATTCTTGATAGACATTAAAGAAATAGTTTGTTGGTAGCCATAGATGTGCAGATTTTGCTTCCTGGTGCGGAAGGTTATGTGAGTATCTTCCACGGGATGTCGTATACGTGTGGTGTGTTAGTCATTTAAGGGGTAGAGATTGAAATCAGGTATGAAGATTCTGGAACTATTGCTAATTGGAGAGTTTATGCTTGAGAGATGCTCTGTTCCTTGGTTGCGGACTGTGAAAGTTTGTTCCTGATTTGATGGTTGATCGTATGCGTCATGGATAAGGTGATTGTGGATCTTTGGGACGTTTATAGACCTATCTAGGGATGATCAAAATCGCTTTGAGGTCCATGGGTAGGCCTAATATGAATGTATATTCTATACCAGAACAACTATGCTTAATCGGCATCGCATTGCTTATGGATGGGTCCTCGGGCGTGGTGGATGATATTCCTGCCTTCGTTTATTTCATGTGCTACTCTTTTATGCCATGCGGGTTGTGAGACGACTTGATTATTCACATAAGTGTTGTGATCCTATGTAGATCGTGGTGTTATATGAGCGAGATGGCTCTTGAGATGTTGGTCGTTTATTGCACCTTAATCGTGCTTGACATTTTCTAGTGCATGGCGCTATCTGTCTCCTTAGGGTTGTGTTTCTGCAGTTGCGTGCTTATGGTCGATATTCGAGCATTTAGTGGGTATGAGCATTTTGGCTCAATGGGTATTTCCTTATTGATTGTTATGTGTGGATCGGGTGGCACACCGCCACGTGTATGATATTTAGATCGGGTTACACGCTGCAACAGTGCGATTCCTTATATTTATTTTGTGTGTTTTGTTTCTTACCTTGAGATAGGGTCATAGCATTTGTCTAGTTGATTTGAATGTTATGCGGGTTAGGTAGTTCTTTACGAGAGTTCATTTTTCCTTATTGGTCATATTCGAGTTGTAGCTTGTTAGCGCATTGATGACGTCGTATGAGATTTTAGACGGTGTTTGAGGTAGTTTATTGCCCGAGCAGCTGGTACTGGGCAAGACGAGGTTGTTGGACCTGAAGTCAGCGCAATCGGATTTATATGATGTATATCAGAGGAAAAATGTCACTAATCAATTCAGAATGAGGCAATGGTTCTTGTCAAGCGGAGAGACTCCATGAGTTATTGATGTGCCAGGTGGTTATGAGTTTCTATACATCTCTTTAATCGTTGCAATACTGCGAGGGTTGGAACATGGCTTATATATGTTATGAGGTATATTACGGGCATCAGGTTCGTGAATATGCAGCTATTGTGGTTGGAGGATGTTATTATGGGCATATGAATTATGCGGTGCATTGTGTTATTTCAGCGTGGGTGCATGGTCATGTTCTGGTACAACTTTTCGAGATTGATACGGCGAATGCTGGAATTGGACCTTGTGGAGAATTCTAGATGTTGGAATTTGGTTCTAAGGCTTGCGGGCTAAGGTAGCAGGAAGGATCTTCAGTCTGGCTTGAGCTAACGTGCTCATATGGGTTGTGGTAGCACGGGTAGGTGCATGAGGTGTTAAACAAAGATTTTGGGCAACACTGGAACGGTTCTTGGCACATTCGAGGACGAACGTATGTTTAAGTGGGGGAGAATGTAACGACTCGACCGGTCGTTTTGAGCTTTAGCGCGTCGTCGATGTGTTGAGGCCTTGACTAGCCTCACTTTATGTATTATCACTCATACCTGTGGTTGGTTTCGATTTTCAAGGAGTTCAGAGTTGATTTGAAAAAATAATTCTTATTTCGGAAGCATCACGTTGGAAGAGTTGATCAAGGTTTGATTTTATGTAAATGACCCCGAAACCAGGATTTGAAGGTTCTGATAGGTTCCTATGATGGTTTTGGACTTGGGCGTATGTTCGGGTCGAGGTTCGAGTGGACCGGGAGCGTTTCAGCGCTTATTGTGGAAGGTTATCATTTTGAAGGTTTTAGCATTTCCTAAGTTGGATATGAAGTCGACTTTGGTGTTATCAATGCCTGTTTGGTATTTCGAGCCTTGGAATATGTTCATATTGTGAATTGTGATATGTATGTAAAATTCGGCGTCATTCCAGAATGTTTAAGTATGATTTGGACGCATTCTGTGAAGTTTGAAAGCTAAGAGATGGTTTTGATCGTCGATCGTGATTCTGATATTATTCGTGGCATTTTAAACTTTTGAATAAGTTTGGATAAGGTATTGGGACTTGTTGGTGTGATTGGACAGGGTCTCGGGTGCCTCGGTTGTGTTTCAGGATGGTTTCAGACTAAGTTTGGATGATTTGTTGCTGTTGGTTGCTGGTTCTGGTTTTGTTCTTCGCAAACACGGAGGGAAGCTCACGTTCGCTAAGAAGGATTTGAGTTGGAGGACTATTTTTTTCATCGCGTTTGCGATGGAGGCCTTGGTTACCGAAGGTCTGGGAAGTGGTTCTATGCGTTCGCGATATAGGGGTCGCGTTCACGTAGGGGAAGCTGGGCCTGGGAGATTCTGGTATTTGCCTTCGCGTAGGATTGGCCACGTTTGCAAAGGGTCGCCTGGTAAAGCATCATGTTCGCGAGCCCTTTCTCGCATTCGTGAAGAAGTTTTTTGGAGTGGGAGCTGGTTGTGCTTCGCGAACGCGAGGGTCATGCCGCGTTCGCGAAGAAGGACGTATGGGTAGTGTATATGAGTTTCAAATCGGGTTTTGGCTCATTTCATCTCATTTATCTCTTTGGATCCGACCTTGGGGGCAATTTTGAAGTGCCATTTTCATCATCTATCATGAGGTAAGTAATTCTCACCCACTGTGAGTTAAACACATGGATTATATATGGATTTTATCATGAAAATTGGTAGAAACAGTGGAATTTCTAGAGAAAACCTAGAACTTGTGGTTTCGGATTTTGACCATGGAATTAGGAATAAATCATATATTTGTGTTCGAGGTGTTATGGTAATGTTTATCTTGTAGGCTCAGGGGTTGACTTTTTTGACTTTTCGAACGGAGTTGAGAATTATTATGAATTGTTAAATTACGAGTATTGAAGTATATTTGATTGGTTGCATGTTGTTTGATTAGTTTCTGATTGTTTGGCATCAGCTTGAGGTGTTAAAGTAACGTTAGAGCCGGTTATCGGATTTCGGAGTGAGGTAAGTCTCCTGTTTGACCTTGTGAGGGGGAAACTACCCCGTAGGTGTTGTATTTATTATGTGCTGCTTGTTGTGGGAGCCACGTAAGCAAGAGGCGACGAGAGTCCGTTTGTAACTAGAATAATATATATGTCCAGGTAGACTTGGTACTTTATCATGCAATATTTGCATTACCTGAACTCAACTTGTTAGTTTAATTACCTAAAACCTATAAATGAAATTTGATTATAGATCATGTTAGGTCGAACCTCATTATCCTGAGTTGTTTAACGGGATATTTGATTGTTGGTAAAAAGTTATGCTTACTTTATCTTCCTATTCTAGTGTTGCATATACGTGGGCTGTAACTCGATAAGTTTCTTTCCTTATTGGTGATCGGGCCGAACGCCTCGGTAGTACATTTGAGGTGTATCCATGGATCGGTCCGTACGACCTCGACATAACTCGTGCATAATATCGCTAGTAGTCGGAATATTCATGAGATTTACCTTTTAATTGAGACCTGACATTTTCATGATATTACTTATCTGTTTGAGATAGCGCTTGATATTCCTTATCTGTTTGAGATAGCACTGGATATTTCTTATCTGTTGAGATAGCATATGATAATTGAAAAATTCACATGGACATTATGTTGGAGGATTATGATAGTTATAGTTCTTACCTCATTACTACTGTTGTGTTTTATATCTACTTATAATTTTTTGTTTTGATTTATTGGACTTCTAGTAAGTGTTGATATCAATGCTTCGTCACTACTTTCTCCGGAGTTAGGCTAGATACTTACTAGGTACGTGTTGATTTACGTACTCATGCTACACTTCTGTACTGATTGTGCAGGTATTTTTTTGGTGGTCATTTGGGCGCATGAGCGTAACTGTTCAGGGGACTTTTCGGTATGCTGCATTACATGTTACGATCCGTAGCGCACGGAGTCTCCATCAAATTCATTTATGTTGTCCTGTCTATTTTTACATCCCAAACATATATTGTATTAGTATTGTACCTCCTAGTATATGCTCATGCATTTGTGATACCGATTTTTGGGAGTTTCTAGTAGATGTTATGGTTTTGCTTAATATTGTCACCATTTCCTTTTCACGTTTAATTAATGATTTGTATCGCATGGTTTTCTCCGCATTGATTTTATTTATTTAATAAATCTCATGATTTTCAAAGTAATAAAATGAACAATTAAGTTGATAGTTCACCGTTGGCTTGCCTAATGGCGACGCTGGGTGCCATCATGGCCTATAGTGGGAATTGGATCGTGACACTAGATGCATCAGGATTTTTCATTTGGACACTTGAATTGAGGATTATACCTAGTGAACACTTGAACTCGAGCCAAATTGTGTTTATTAGACATGCTGTGCTGAATATGTGTATAGAAAATTTATATTTGATGCTAAATCACCAATAAAAAATTGTACCAGGCAGAATATGTGACAGGCAGTAACTTGTCAACCTACGGTGTCATGTACAGTTATGGCATTCTATTGTTGGAAACATTCACGGGAAGAAGTCCCATGGATAAAATATTCAAGAATGGTGTAAACATTCATGATTTTGTTAAGATGGTCATACCTGAACTTAAGGCACTATTTCGAATGAAAACTCTGACTAGGAAGTGGCCTAGCTAACATAGCTATCCATCAAAATACCTGCATCCCATTGCATGTTCATGGGCAGATTGATCTAAGATGAGGTAAGTTTGATAATTTGGGGAAAATGATTCATAAGCCTTCAACATGATAAGAAACTTGAGGGGGATCGCCAAAGTTGAGACCGAGATTCAGAATTTGAGGAAGCGACTGGAATGTTTATTCTCGGCTGTGATTACAGTCTCTTTCTGAGGGTTAGACTACTCCAAAAGGTCAATAGTCTAGCCCAGTTGCTTCCCTTCTAGTCGCTTCCTTAAATTCTAGATCCCGCTCTAAGCTTCGTCGGTCCTCTCAAGAATTTTAAGGAACAAGGCCCCTCCCTCCTATGTTGTAAAAGGAAAGTGCAAATCTTTATCTTTCTGCAACGCTCTTCTGGCTTGATGCCACCCCTGAATCCATAAGTGCCGGCTTGATTACTCTCTAAGATAAGAGGAGGATATAGAAGAAGTTTTACAAGTAATGAAGGTTTTTGATCCTACACTTAATCTAGTCTACCTTGAAAATGGCAAGTCAAATGATAATTGTTGCATTGAAACAGTGGAGTTGTGCCTTTGTTCAGTGTTTCGAATTGGAATTGCTTGCTCTATGGAGTTGCCGGAATGTAACGACCGGCTGGTTGTTTTGTGTATTTGAGCCCCATTTTCTTATTTAATGCTCCTCGCATGTGTAATTGTTGTTATGTGACTTGCGGGGATGATTGGTTTTGTTTTGAGAGGTTTTGGATTGAATTGGAACATTTAGTTCCTAGTTTGGAAGCTTAAGTTGGAAGTGTTGACCAAGTATGACTTTTGTGTATTTGATCTTGTATATCGGAGTTTTGATAGTTCTGCTAGGTCTGGATGGTGATTTTGGACTTAGGCATCTGTCCAATTTGGATTTGGAGGTTCCTAGGTTGATTTGGCTCTAATTGGCGAAATTCGTCAGTTTGAAGGTTTAGAAGTTCATAGGTTTGACCCATAGTTAAATTTGTAGTTATCGATGTCTGTTTGGGATTCGAGCCTTGGAATAGGTTTGTATGGTGATTTATGACTTGTGTATAAAATTTGGGGTCATTCAGAGTTGTTCAGACGTGTTCGGGGCAAGTTTGAAATTCAAAAATTTGGATTAGTTAATTAAGCTTGAATTGAGGTGCCACTCGTGGTTCTGATATTAATTTATGTGATTTGATGCCTCGAGCAGGTCTGCGTTATATTTTGGGGCTGGTTGGTATGATTGGACAGGTTCCCGAGGGGTTTGGGAGTGTTTCGGATGGATTTCAGATCTTCTTGAACTTGTTTGGATCTGCTAAATTTCTTATGTCTAGTGTTCCTCGACGATCGCGGAGCAAGTCTCGCAATCGTGGAGCAAGTCTCACGATCGTGAAAGCTATTTAGGGTAGTGTCTCTTCGCATTCGCGATGGAAGTGTCACGTTCGCAGAGTTTGGCAGGCACTGGCCTTTACATTCGTGACCTGAGCGTCGTGTCTGCGAAGAGGATGGCCGGATAGGGTTGTCGGGCTATTGCCCTTCACATTCGTAGGTGGGCCACCGCTTTCGCAAAAGCCAGTGAAGGTTATGCATCGCGTTCGTGGGTACCAGACTGTGTTCGTGGAGGGTAATTTTAGGCCAGTGTTGGATTGTGCTTCGCGAACACGAGGCTTAGACCGCGTTTCGCGAAGGCTATCGCTGGGCATATATTTTAAGTTCTTATTTTCTGACTTTGAGCTCATTTTATCATATTTTGAGATTGAGAGCTCGGATTGAGGCGATTTTAGGTGATTTTCACTAATTGAATTGGGGTAAGTGTTCTTGACTCGGATTTTATTATTATTCATGATTCCATCCTTAAATTTGGCATTTGATTGGTGAATCTAAGTGGAAAAAATTAAGAGTTTTGGCAAAACTTTATAAAATAAAAAATAGGGATTTGAACCTCGATTTGGAGTCAGATTTGGATGAAACTTATATGGTCGAAACTTGTATTCGAATGGATAGTCGAGATTTGTGAGTTTTGTCGGGATTTGGGAGGCTAGCACATGTTGACTTTTTGATTATTGATAAAGATCGTAGCTTTATTACTTGAAATCAATTTCAATAGCAATGTTTGGTTTTATTGAATTGTATTCTGGCTAGATTTGACCTGTTTGGAGGGCTATTCGAGAGGAAAAGGATTTTTAGATTATTGATTTGGCTTGTTTGAAGTAAGTATCTTGCCTAACCTTGTGTGGAGGAATACCCCTTAGGATTTGACTTTAATTGTTATTCGTATTATATAAAAAGCGATGTGTACACGAGGTGATGAGTGTATACATGGGTGCTATTTGTGGCTTATGACTGGATGAGACCTTAGGCTAGTAATATGCCTTAAGTTTATGATGTATTTTATGTGAAACATGCTTAATCACTTTGTGACTACATGAGCATGATCTTTTTCATTGACTAGCAATAGTCATGCTTTATATGCTGAACACTCATCTACATTTTTATTGTCGTCATGTCCTTGTGCACTTTAGTGATAAATTGGGAGCTTATATTTTGATGAAATGTGATATTATTATTTTGTGTTGTGGCACATATGGACATGTTGAGAGGATTGTTTGGGTGTTGGCACGATTTTTTTGCCGTGCGATTGTTATTTTGAATTGTGTTAGGGAGGAGTGATACAGTTGGATATTGTGATTTGTGTTAGGGCGGAGCAATACGGTTGAATATTGTGATTTGTGTTAGGGCGACGCGATACAGTTAGATAGTGTGATTTGTGTCAGGGCAGAGAGATACAGTTGGATATTGTGATTTGTGCTAGGCGAAAAGACACAGTTGAATATTTTGATTGTACCAGGACGGAGTAATAAAGGTGGATATTGTTATAGTGACGGAAATGTGGGCACAAGGTGCCATATGTTTGTGTTCTATTTGACGACTTGTTGTTAAAGCTAAACCTTTACTTGTATTGAGTCGTTATCACTTGTTCAATTAGAGATTTTTTTTACTATTTTCTGTTATACATTATGTTGTTATTCTTTGATATATTGCACAGGTTATTTGACTAGTGAGTATCACATGACTTGAACCTCGTTTCTACTTCACCGAGGTTAGTCTTGAACTTGCTGGGTACTGACTGTGGTGTACTCATATTATACTTATGCACATTTTTGTGCATATCCAGGTGTTGGGGCAACGGACCTAGGCAGTGAGAGCTTACATTGACCGCGAGGATTCAAGTAGAGCTACATTGACCGTCGCAGTCCCTTGGAGTCCTATCCTTACATTGATACTGTCATTTTTATATCCGAACAGTATTGTATTTTCAGATATCCTTATGTATTTATTTAGAGCTCGTGACTCTGTACAACCTAGTTTTGGGGAGGTGTTTAGGTATTGCCACTCTGACTTGTATTGATTTTATTACCGCTTTTATATTAAACTCTCTTTTATTACATGTCTTGTTGATTTAAATGTTATTAAGTGATCGACTTACCTAATTTTAGAGACTAAGTCATCACGATCCCATGGGATTTGGAGCGTGTCACAGAAGCAAACATGGACAATTCCCATGTCCTTAAGGAATTGCACTTAATCAGAGTTTCAATTTTAGGTTTTAAATTTTTTCTTATTTCTCTTGTAGACTTTTCTTTTACCTGTTTGACTGTTTGAGAAGGCTCAATCCCTTCATTTGAGAAAGTTCTCAAATGCTAGCGCAACCTATCTCCAATCGATTCGTGGGTTAGCCCATGGTCCAGCCAATCATTTTCTTTTAAAGGAAATCTTTTAAATGTTAGATCGAAGGAGATATCAGTGTAATTCCCGCCCGCTCACCTCCATTAGTTCTCGCTGCTAATCTTACAGTACTAGTCATTATATGGCACGGAAATGGCATAAGATATTATTATGCACAGAATACAACTTTTAATGCCTGATATTTTCTGTCGTTTAACGTCTTCCTTGGAGTGTTTATATTTTCATTTGATTAGGAACATTAAAGCAAAGAACTTCCAGGGGAGAAGGATACCTATGCCGAGGTACGTCAGCGAATTCCATATTTTATCAAAATTATCTTCAAGAATTAGTCAAACCAAAACAATCATCAAGTTTGAGATCTGAGTTTAAAATATCATTCAATTTTAAATGATTCGAAACACCTTCTGCACTTTCTTCTAATTCTCTCAATCAGTGTAAGCTGCAAGTGTACTTAAAAATAAATAATTGAAGCACTGCAGTGCAACAGTTTCAAAATAACGTTCTTGGTTGTAAATATATATTTTTCATTTTTACGAAAAAAATAATTTTATCAATTCTTCTCACTTTATGCCTTTGGAATGATTTTCTAGCCGTGGATGGATGAGGGTTGCTACAATTTTGCTTGTTTGGAATATCAACCGCACAACAATGAAGTTTTTGCGTCATTCTAAATTCTATAGATATTTGTTTCAAACATCAAAATTTTAAGGTCTCTATAATGACCTTCGAACTATATAAAAGAAGTAAATAATACACCTAGTGTAATTGGAAATTCACCAAACGCATACCCTTCCATTTCACTTTGTTTCACACTATTTTTTCATTAGTTTGTTAAAAAAAGAAAGTATATTTTTATATATAGAAATAATTTAACTTCCCATTTTATGCTTGATGAGATGCCTTCAAAAGTCTTATAGCTACACAAATTTTATGTTTTGCTTAAAGCTACAAGTTTTTAGAAATCTTCCTTTCTTTTTGAGATTTGGTATACCGGATCAAGCTAAACAAATGTAGCAATGAACAATCTTAATTTAATCGACAACATATATACTCCAATTCATATAATACTCCAATTCATATAAGCTGATAAGTTTCCAAATTTAAGAGTTGTCTTGATGAGATGCATGTGGGTGTGAAAAGTGTTAAATATGGAAAAACAGGGGGAACGAAAAGGAGTGGGAGGAAAAATTAATTTTGGGGTGGGATTTATTTGGAAAATAGAATAGGAAATCTATTATGAATCAAGGTATTAGGCTAAGAAGAACTATTGAGCCGAGAAGAAGCCATAGGACAAGAAGGCCTTCAAAAAAGGTTAATTTGAGATTCAGGTTCAAGAAATGCAATCACGAATCGATTAAAAGGGATTAGGTGTTAGCATGGAAAGGTTAGGCTAAAATTTTTAGAAACTTCCCCTCTCTGTTATCTCTCTCCTCCCATCTATTTCTCTTTGTGACTCTGCCTCTCCCCCTATCTTTCTTTCTATTACTATTACTATTTTCTTAGTTTATAACTTTATCCTTTGCATTTCCATTGTAATCTGTTTATTTGGAAGTTTAACCAAGGCATCATTTCCTGATATTGGTGCTTTCATTGACTTGTCTACCATGGTTGACCCTAATATCCAACATTCTCCCTTTTGTTTGTATTCGTCCATGGAAGCTACATCAGTGGAAATAACCAGATTTAGCGCCGATAACCCTAAGACATGGGTATTCTAGGTAGAACAGTATTTCACCCGCTATAACATTTTTTCAGATCATAAATTATCCTTGGCTTCTTTATATTTGGATGGTGACGCTTTGGATTGGTATTGTTGGTTGTATCGAAACAAATAGTTTGCGGATTTGGGACCACTTTGTGGCCAAATGGTTTATTCATATTCGAAATCGGGATGCACCTAATGGGCGTTTAGCCTTTCTCAGACAACTTACAACAGTAGACTATTATCCGACACGAGTTACGGCTATCCCGCCATGGTGCACCATGGCCAACTCGCTTTTGCCCCAATCTTGGAATGCATGATCGACTACAATAACTTCAACTTTTCCCACAAGGCGTTTGGTGAAAAGTCGGATATAAATACTGATATTGTTGTAGATGTTGAAACAACGCAACCAACACCAGATGCTGTGAAACTAGAGGGTCGTGATGAGAATGCATCAATACTAATTGGAAATGGCAGTGCTGGAATTTTAGCAACTAAAGCGAAAGAGTACCGGCTTCCCTTTGCCATAATACTTTGTTGATCCATTTGTATACAACAACAATGAGGCGCACAAGGTGTTCGTGGAATTATCGGATTGGTCTAAAAATGCTATTCTGGATACCATTGAGGCACATTTTCCTACTGATCCCGAGTGTCATTTCGCTCTGAGTGATGAGGCAAATGACTGTGCTAATGCTGTTCAAAATAAAGAAAAAAATGAGGAAGAGGAAATTGTTACTATTGGAAAAGAAATTCTGCAATTTGTTCCTGCAATTATAGTGAACCTCCATCATGGATTGGTTCTACGTTTTCTTGTTCTGGTGACCTTGTCATGTTTAGTACTCAACATGGACTTGAGATAGCCCAATGCTTGGAAGAGATGTCTTGTATGCTTTTAAATTGTAATTGCGACCAACTTATAAAAAGAGATATATTTAATCACTTCAATGGACTTAGTTATGCTGCACCTACCTTAACTTTGTGGTTATTTCCACCTGACCGGTTGGGGTTAGATTTCCCATTTGACCCTGGCTCTAGTTTGCTTACTATGTTCCTTAGCGTTATAAGAAATTCTGTATTTTGTGCTTCTTTGGGTGACTTGGAACTTGATAAGTTCATAGCCTCAACCTTGTGGGATCTTTGCAATTGGGTTGATACTGAACACGAGCGAAATCTTCGTGGTTTCTTGTTATCTACATTGGGATAGCTTGCTGGAAGGAGAAAAAATATGGGGTGCTCGAGGCATTTTCTGGATGATATTTTCAGCACCCGCCAAAGATTCTAGCCAACAGAGCACTCGGCAGTGAGGTTACCCTTATTGAAGCTCTAGATCAACTTATTCCAGGATTTGATCTTGAGATTAGTAAGTTAGTTCAACAGGTTCTGATACATCCTAAGGAGCTTGAGCTAGGAGATGAACTTCATGGTTTTGAGAAAGAAACATACAAAGATAGCAAATATCGTTATGTTGAAGTGACAAAATGCCATGTTTATTTGAGGGACAAGCTGCAGTATGTGATGATGTAGTATAAGATAAAGAAGGAAAGAATTGCTGAGATTCGCATGCTCAATCAAAAGCGCAACCAACTCATATATGCTTTACAAGAAACTAAAAGGGGATATGATATTGTTAGAGAAACATATATTAGATATGAGGCTAGTCAACAAGTGCACGCTGCAATAGCAAAGCTTGAGATTAGTTCAAATGATAATTCAATGTTAATCGAGACCCTTTGAGAGCATGGACGTGCTATAGCTTTGGTTGAGCAGTCTTCAAACAAGATGATTTTCAGGAAAGGTGTGGATTGTTGGCAGTATTAAATATCCAATTCTTCCAAACTTACTTTGATCTTAGTTGTGCTCTTGATGGCTTTATTGGCATCCAATTGTCTTCGGCTTTTATCTGTAGCATTGTAATGATCCGACCGGTCGTTTTGAGAATTAGCGTCCCGTTTGGTGGCTTATAGTATCAAGTAGCTTCGTGTTGTGTATTATGACTTTTGTGTGTGGTCTTTGGTTTTCGGGTGATTCTGGATTGATTTGGAAGAATAAATTTTTTTAAGAAGCTTAAGTGATAAGAGTTGATTGGAGTTTGACTTTTGTGTAGACGACTCGGAAATAGTGTTTGGATGATTCCAATAGCTTTGTATGGTGATTTTGAACTTAGGCGTATGTTTGGATTTGGATTTGGAGGTCCGTAGGTTGATTTTATGTACTTTGGCGAAAGTTGGAAAGTCGAAGGTTTGGAAGGTTGAGAGGTTTGACCTGGAGTTGATTTTATTCATATCTAGTTTGGATTGTGATTATGAGAGTTGGTATAGCTTCGTTGTGTCATTTGGGACTTGCATGCAAAATTTAAGGTCATTCGGAATTGGTTTGATATGTTTCGGCATTAGTTTAAGAAGTTAGAAGTTCATTAGTTCATTAGGCTTGAATCGATGTGCGATTCGTAGTTTTGATGTTGTTTGATGTGAGTTGAGGCTTCAAGCAAGTTCATATTGTGTTATGGGATTAGTTGGTATGATTGGACGTGGTCTTGGGTGTCTGGGGTTTGTTTCGGATGTGTTACGGGCCATTTCTTCATGTTTTTGAGTTGTTGGTTTTCTGATATTTTGAAGTTCATCCCGTTCACATGAGGATGAGTGCGATTGCGAAGTGTATCTTTGATGGTAGAGGATTTACTCATTGTGTTCACGAGTTTGTTATCGTGTTCGTAGAGCCTGGGGAAGATAGTCATCGCGTTCGCAGGCCTTATGTTGCAATTGCATAGAGGTAGAGCTGGAGGGTGCCAGTGGATTGGCCATCGCGTTCGCGTGAACAGGGCTGCGTTTGCATTTGCCAGTTGAGCTGAGTGGTATGCGTTCACGAGACTGATATCGCATTAGCATAGAGAAAAAATTGGCAGCTTGTGATTTTGCGCTCCGTGATCGCGAAGAGGAATACCTGGGCAGATTATATAGTACTCTATTTTGAGGATTTTTGTTATTTTATTACTTTTTGAGTTAGAGAGCTCGGATTTAGGCAATTTTGGAGCGGATTTTCGCGTTTTAGATTGGGGTAAATATTCTTGACTCGGATTTGATTATATTTCATGATTCCATCTTTATTTTTATTATTAAATTAGTGATTTGAATTGCAAAAATTAGGGATTTTTGTGAAAAACTTTCAAAAACATAAAATAGGGATTTGAATGTCGACTTAAGGTCGGAATTGGATGATTTTGCTATGGTTGGACTCGTATCAGAATGAGTGTTCGGATTTTCTGTGTTTTTTCGGGTTTCGACGTGCGAGCCCGGGGTTGACTTTTTGGATTGACTTTGGTTTTCATTAAAGATCGAAGCTTTATTATCCGGAATTGTTTCCTATGGTTTTTGTTATGATATTAAGTTATTTTGGCTAGATTCGAGCCATCCGAAGGTTGTTTCACGTGGAGAGGTATATTTAGAGTATTGATTTAGTTTCTTTCAGGTAAGTATCTTATCTAACTTTGTGTGGTGCGAACTACCCCTTAGGATTTGGGTTGATTGTATTATTTGAATTTTGTGAAAGACGTGTACGCGAGTGACAATTGCGTACTTGGGCTTATATGTGGAAATTGACTGGTTTAGACTCTTAGGCGCATGTACTTATTTGAAGTTGTTAGCACATGTTATATCTTTTATTTGTCAAATTTACTCTTATATGCTTTATTGGAAGTTGTTACCTCTTTTATTGTAATGTGACCTCCTTTATTGTTGAGTTATTCTTAATTGAAATTATTTTTACATGATATCCCTTTGTTGTCGGGTTATTCTCATGCATTTAAACATAGTTTCTAGTTCATGCCATCTCTTTCATTGTTAGCTTATATCATACATTAGAATTCAAAGTTGTCATTTCATGAAAATACCTTCATTATTGAGTTTAATTCTTAAGCAGTTAATTGAAGTTGAAGTTATTGAAAGCAATTATCATGTTTTAGTTGAAGTTGTCATTTTGAAGTATTATTCATTGTTGAGTTATTTTTCCCCTTTTCATTTTGTTGCTATTGCGATTCTTGTATACATTGTGGTTGAGTCGTGGGTTATGTGTTGTGGTGATATTGGTATTGTTGTATTGAAAAGAGTTGTGGCCTATAGGCACTTGTTGTACGAGTTGATATATCGTGTTGTTGTGATGTTAGCACATGTGATTTGTTGTGTGGATTGATGGTTGTTATAAGGAGCTTAAGGGTGGCATCTCACTGTTGTTGATTGTGCGAAGTGATACGGGGATACGGGTGGCTAATGTGTTAATGTCTAGGCGGAGCGATACGGGTGTCTATTGTGTTATTGTTTGGGCGGAGCGATACAGTGGCTATTATGTGGAGTGATACAGGTAGCTATTGTGTTATTGCCTGTGCGGAGTGATAAGGGTGGCTATTACGGTATTGTCAATATGGAGAGATAAGGATGGCTATGTTAGGGTTGATATTTGATGACCTGAGGGCATAATGTAATGTTGATGACATTTGTGTGATGGTGTGTTTTCCCTTGTGTATGTCATGCACCTTAAGTGATTTGTTGTGTTGCTCCAATGAGCTACTCGATGTCTTTGATATTATTTGTTGACTTGGACTATAATAGTACTCTCGCACAAGCATACACCACATGCCATTTACACCAGTTCAGGAGTATGAAACTTGACATTCATTGATCATGTCCATGTATTCTTATATTATCTGCTTTGGTTAAGCTTGTGACCATGCCGATAGATTGTGAGTGTGAGCCTGTGACCATGCCGGGCGGATTGAGATATTGGGCATGAGTTGTCCTTGCAATCGAGATTGATAATGTGGTCACGAGGTGCCGTGAGCATATGATTTGTGATTTGGGACTTGTGATTTTGGGATGAGGTATCCCGGAATAATGTTCTTGTGAGACTTGTGTTAGAATGACTTGATTAGTTGGTTGTTATTTGTTTCCCTTATTTGGTTTTACTGGTGCTTTAACAGTGTTCAGATTACTTTACTGTTAATATCACATGTTTATTCCTTGTTGCTATTTACTGACTCTTGCTTCCATTATTAACTTTATACTTATATAATGCACATGTTATTATGAGTAGTAGGTGTCTTGACTTGTACCTTGTCACTACTCCACTTCTGCATATTTTTGTGCAGATTCAAGTATTGGAGATAACAGACTCAAGCAGGGTTAACTTTTAGATTGCGAGGATTCAAGGTAGAGCTGCATGGTCGTCGCAATCCCCTGGAGTCCTTTTCCTTTTTATTCTACTGTCTATTTGTTATCCGAATAGTATTGTTTTTTTTTTTTTTAAATTTTGATATATTTCTATATGTTCCTCTAGAGTTCGTGACTCTGCTTTAGCTAGTTTTGGGAGGTTGTTGTGATTATTGCCACATAGACTTGTTTCACCTTTATTTCAATAATTATATTAAACTCTGCTTTTAAAATATCATTTTTAATCTGGTTTAACCATTGTAAGTAATCGACCAACCTAGTTTTAGAGGCTAGGTGCCATACGAAGCCTAAGGAGGAATTTTGGGTTGTGACTAGCACCCTACCGTGTGAATGCAATATCTGATAGAGCAAGAATAGACTCTACTGTGTCCAAGAAGGATTTTATTTTGGAATCCTTTTCTATGGAAAAAATAAACATAACTACCACTATTCTTTCAACGGAGTGTCCTCTCTCGAACCTTGAGGACAAAGTTCTTATTGAGAAAAGGAATATATTTTTGAATCAAGATATTGGGCTAAGAAGAACTATTGGGCCGAGAAGAAGCCACAAGGCCAGAAGGCCTTCGAAAAGGTTAATTTGGCATCCAGGTCCAAGAAGTGCAATCACGAATCGATTAAAAAGGACTAGATGTTAGCATGGAGAGTTAGGCTGAATATTTTTAGAAACTTCCCCTCTCTGATCTCTCTCTTCTCCTCGTCTATTCTCTCCGCGACTCTACCTTTTCCCCTATTTTTTTTCTGTTATTATTTTCCTTAGTTTATGAATCCATCCTTTGCATTCCATTGTAATTTGTTTATTTGGAAGTTTAATCAAGGCATCGTTTCTTGTATGGGTTGAGTTCATAACAAAATCTTTGCTCGATTGAGCAGGACTTGAAAATATTTTTCATCTTTTTTTTATATTAGAAAATAGATGTAACAAAGATTGTTGATCAATTATGTTTGGAAATTTCACTTAAAAAAACCCACCCTTATTACCCTAACATGTGTTTGTATGAAAATAATGAAAACTCCACATACCTTATCTCACTAGAAGTAGATACCATATTTCTAGTTTTCTAATTCAATAGATAAACATCTATTTTAGTGAAAATATGTGACAACCCGTTAGGTCGTTTTGAGTACTAGCCCTTATTTTCGTATTCTGAGACCTCTATTAGCCCCATTTGGTGCTTCTCGATATGCGTGCACAGTCCATGTCTTTTTCCAGAAAGTTTTTACGTAAAATTTTAAAGAAAATATGGTTTTTAGCTTATAAATAACTTGAGCTGACTATTGTCAAAATTTTATGTAAACGACCCCGGATCAGTGTTTTGACGATTCCGGTAGGTCCGAATTGTGATTTTGGACTTGACGTATACACATAATTGAATTTGGAGGTCCCTAGGTTGATTTGACTTATTTTTTGCCAAAAACTATTAGTTTGAAAGTGTCACGACCCAAAATTCCAACCCGTCGTGATGGCGCATGACACTCTTACTAGGCAAGCCGACAATACATAATAGCTAAACATTTGAATAAAACAGGTTTTAATAAACTCAACAATGGAAAAATCTCATAAATATCGGATAAAATTTACTCCAACTCTAGTACAACCATCCCAGCACCTGGTGTTGACGAGTACATGAGCACCACAACATCTCAACATAAAACAATCTCTTGTACAACTGTTTGAGTAGTAGAACAATATTGAAGAAAATAAAAGGAAGAAGAATCAAGGTCTGCGTGCGTCATAGCAACTACCTCAAAGTCTCCGAGTAGGTACTAGCACCAGTCTAGCAATCACCGCATCCAGAAGTATCTGGATCTGCACACGAAGCACAGAGTGTAGTATGAGTACAACCGACCCAATGTACTCAACAAGTATCGTAACTAACTTCGACGAGGTAAAAATAGCACAAAATATAAATGAAGCTAGCTATAACCTGTACAGTTTCATCTTTTTAACAAATACAAAACAATAATGAGATCAAGTCATAAAGCACAGGAAGACGCATCCGTGTGTGTGTGTATGTGTATAGTTTCTCAAATACTCTGCTCACTCAATGTTTTGCATATATAGACGATATCCAGCTAAATCAAGTAGTAATCACGAAAATTGCAAGTGAAGATGAAGTGCAAAATCCAAACAAACACTCGCAAGATTTCCTCAACCTTTCCAATTCCACACCAAACCACTGATCAATTTTCCTCAATACCCGTGTATACACCATCAAGAGAGAAACATGAGAGGGTGACCCTATGGGGATGGATCCATATCCACACGGAAGCACGGCCAATTCAACGTGCTATCAGCTCCGCGTAGTCACATGCACAATATCATAATCCGCCCGGTATGGTCACATGCATAACAGTATAATCCGTCCGGCGTGGTCACAAGCATAACTACACAATCCGCCCGGCGTGGTCACAGACATAACAACACAATCCGCTCGGCATGGTTACAGGCACAACAACACAATCCGCCCGGCATGGTCATGGGCACCCAGTCCAATCATATCACATAGGAGAAAATAAACAAGAATACATGTATGTGATGAATGAATAACAAATCTCATGCTCCTGGATTGGTATAAATGACATGTTAAAGAGTAGGCATGTGCAAAGTGTGCTACAAATCAGCAATTTCATCACAGAATAGCATTTATCAAGTTTATTCAGGGATTAAACCTCTATGTAACCTCAAACATGGCTCAAATAGTTCACAACAATGATACAAATATGCGAAGCATCATAGCTTAAATCTTAACTGTCAATTCTAGTCTATTCATGGCCTAAGCACAACCCAAGCATGGATAAATATCACCGGTGTCAGCACATGGTGTCAAACCCCACACATGTGCACACCCATAGGATGTAACTATCACAAATAGTTCAGGCAACTAGTGCCTCAACCAAGTTTCGATAGGAAACTACTTCAAGCAAACCAAATCACTCTTCTAACAAGTCCTTCCCGTGCGTATCAACCTCCGGAAGGCCCGAATCTATCCAAAATAATGTAATACTATCAATTAAAGCCATAGGAAGTGATTCCAAAAGATAAAGCTAAGGTATTTCACTCGAATCAAAAACTTAATCCAAAAAGTCAAGCCCGGGTACCAAAAAGGTCTTTAACTCAAATCAAAAAGTCAACCCAAAAAGTCGCCCCTCAAATCCTCAAATTTCACTATCCAATAACATAGTCCAAAATCCCCAAATTCTAACTTAGATTCATGAGAAATAGTTGAGATAGTCAATGGGTAAACAACATTTATGGACAAAAGTAATTAAAAGTCACTTACCATTTCAATCTAGGTGAAAACCTCTCCAAAAATGGCCCCCTAGTCCGCACTCTAAAATTCCCAAATGGAAGAAAGACTCAAACCCTCGATTTTAAATCACTGCCCAGCAATTTCGCTTCTACGGGCTAAATTACCGCATCTGTGATTCCGCTTTTGCGGAAAAAGTCTCGCTTCTATGAAAGCAGCTTAAACACCAACCTGCCGCTTCTGCGGCCAAATCCCGCTTTTGCGGTATACAAAGCGCTTCTGCGCGTCTGCACTTGCGGGAACCATCTGCTTCTTGCGGTTCCCAGCTCCTTAGGACACAATCCGCTTCTGCAGAACTCTCCTCGCAGAAGTGCCTTCGCTTCTATGAAAAACTGTTCGCATCTACAAAGTTCCTTAGCCAGACCCAAATTCCACTCCTGTGCCCTTCCAAAGCACCTGCGGCATCGCAATTGCAGCCAACCCCACCACAGGTGCGAGTACACAAGCAATCCAAAGCCCTTCGGCCATGCTCTACGTCCAAATACCGATTCGTTAACCATCCGAAACCCACCCGAGGCTCCCGGGACCTCAACCAAACATACCAACAAGTCCTAAATCACGATATGAACTTTATCGAAGCCTCAAATCACATCAAAGAACATCAAAATTATGAATCGCGCCCCAATTCAAGCCTATTGAAACTAATGAATTTCCAACTTCTAAAACCAATGTCGAAACCTATCAAACCAACTTCGATTGACCTCAAATTTTGCACACAAGTCATAAATGACACAATGGAACTATTCCAACTCCCGGAACAAAACTTTTTGAGCTCGGTATCAACAAAGTCAACTCTCGATCAAGCTTCTCAACCTTCCAAACCTTTAACTTTCCAACTTTTCCCAATTCAAGCCAAAACAACCCACGGACCTCCAAATCTAAATCCAGACATACGCCTAAGTCCAAAATCACCATATGAAGCTATCGGACACAAAAGTCAACATCCGGTCAACTTTTTTAACTTAATCTTCCAACCTTAGGACTAAGTGTCCCAATTCACTTCGAAACATAATCAGAACCAAACCAACATAGAATGAGCAATAAACAGGGGGAATGGGGCTACAATACACAAGACGACCGGCTGGGTCGTCACATTCTCCCCCTCTTAAACAAACTTTCATCCTCGAACAGTCTAGAATCATACCTGGAGTCTCAAATATGTGTGAATATTTGCTCTGTATCTCCTGCTCGGTCTCCCAAGTAGCCTCCTCGACTGGCTGGCCTCTCCACTGAACTTTTACTGAAACTATATTCTTTAATCTCAACTTTCGAACTTGCCGATCCAAAATGGCCATCGGCTCCACATCATAAGTCAAATCCCCATGTAACTGAACCGTGCTGAAATCCAAAACATGAGACAGATCTCCATAATACTTCCGAAGCATAGAAACATGAAACACTGGGTGAACACCGATAGAATAGGTGGTAATGCAAGCTTGTAGGTCTGCTCTCCAATCCTCTCAAGCACCTCAAAAGGGCCAATATACCGAGGGCTCAACATGCCCTTCTTCCCGAACATCATGACACCCTTTATGGGTGAAACTATGAGCCATACCTTCTCTCCCACCATATAAGAAACATCACAAACCTTCCGATGAGCGTAACTCTTTTGCCTAGACTGTGCTGTACGAAGCTAATCCTGAATCAACTTGAATTTCTCCAAGGCATCCTAAACCAAATTAGTACCCAACAACCTAGACTCTCCCGCCTCAAACCAACCAACTGGAGAATGAAATCGCTTCCCATATAAGGCCTCATAAGGAGCCGTCTGAATATTCGATTGGTAGTTGTTGTTGCAGGAAAACTCAGGAAATGGTAGAAACTGATTCCAATCACCCCCAAAATCCATAACACAAGCGCGTAGCATATCCTCCAAGATCCGAATTATGCGCTCGGACTGTCCGTCTGTCTGGGGGTGGAATGCTGTACTCAAGCCAACCCATGTGCCAACTCTCGCTGCACTACTCTCCAAAATTGCATTGTGAACTGCGTGCCCCGATCAGAAATAATGGAAACCGACACATTGTGAAGACAAACAATATCGCGAATATAGATCTCAGCCAGCCGCTCTGAAGAATAGGTAGTCACAACCGGGATGAAAATGTGCGGACTTATTCAAACGTTCCACAATCACCCAAATAGCATAAAATTTCTTCAAAGTCTGTGGGACCCCAACAGCGAAGTCCATGGTAACACGCTCCCATTTCTACTAAGGAATCTCAAGTCTCTAAAGCAATAGCCAGGCCTCTGATGCTCGTTCTTCACCTTCTGACAATTCAAGCATCGAGCCACATACTCCACTATATCTTTCTTGATTTTCCTCTACAAATAATGCTTCCTCAAGTCCTGATACATCTTCACGACACCTGGATGAATAGAATACTGCAAACTGTGGGCCTTCTCAAGAATCTACTCACGTTGCCAATCCACATTGCGTACACAAATCTGACCCTGCATCCCCAATACCCCATCATCTCCAATAGATACATCCTTGGCATCACCATGCTGCACCATGTCCTTAAGGACAAGCAAATAGGGGTCGTCATACTGACGCTCTCTGATGTGCTCATACAAGGAAGACCGAGAAACCACGAAAGATAGAACCCAACTATGCTCCGAAACATCTAACCTCACGAACTGGTTGGCCAAAGATTGAACATCTAATACTAGTGGTCTCTCACCAACTGGAATATATGCAAGGCTACCCATACTCACCGGATTTCTACTCAAGTCATCGCCACCACCTAGGCCTTCCCGGGATGGTACAAAATGATGATATCATAGTCTTTTAATATCTCCAACCATTTTCGCTGCCTCAAATTTAGATTCTTCTACTTAAACAAGTGCGATAGACTCCGATGATCTATAAATACCTCATAAGACATGTCGTAGAGATAACGCCTCCATATCTTCAATGGATGAACAATAGCTGCCAACTCTAAATCATGAACGAGGTAGTTCTTCTCATGGGACTTCAACCGGCATGAAGAATAAGTAATCACCCTGCCCTCCTATATCAAGACATACCCAATACCAATCCATGAAGCATTACAATACACCATATATGAACCCGATGCTATAGGAAAAACTAGAACTGAAGCTGTGGTCAAGGCAGTCTTGAGCTTCTGAAAGCTCTCCTCACACTCAACAGACCACCTGATTGGGGCACCCTTCTGGGTAAATCTAGTCAAAGGTGCCGCAATGGACGAGAAACCCTCCACGAAACAACGATAATATCCAGCCAAGCCAAGAAAACTCTGAATCTCAGTAGCTAAAGACGGTCTGGGCCAACTCTGAATTGTCTCAATCTTCTTAGGATCTACCTTGATCCACTCATTGGACACCACATCCCAACAATGCCATAAAATCAAGCCAGAACTCACACTTGGAGAATTTAGCATAAAGCTTCTTCTCCCTCAACGTCTGTAGTACAATCTTCAGATGCTGTGCATGCTCCTCCTGGCTGCGTGAGTACACTAGTATATCATCAGTGAATACTAGGACAAAAGAATCAAGACATGGATAGAATACACTATTCATCAGATGCATAAATGCTGCTGGGGCATTGGTTAGCCCAAAAGACATTAATAGGAACTCGTAGAGACCATAACGGGTCTTGAATGCCGTCTTCAGAATATCAGAAACCCGAATCTTCAGTTGGTGGTACCCGGACCTCAAATCAATCTTTGAAAACAATTTAGCTCTCTGAAGCTGGTCAAATAAGTCATCAATGCAAGATAAATGATACTTGTTCTTAATTATAACTTTATTCAACTGCCTGTAATCAATGCACATCTGCATAGTACCATCCTTCTCTTTCACAAACAGAATCGGTGCACCCCAAGGCGACACACTAGGCCTAATGAATCCCTTATCAAGTAGCTCCTAAAGATGTTCTTTCAATTCCTTTAACTCTGCTGGTGTCATACGACACAGAGGACTAGAGATGGCCTGAGTGCTCGGCACCAAGTCAATACCATAATCAATGTCCTTGTCAGGTGCCACAATTGGAAAGTCTGCAAGAAACACATCGAGAAAGGCTCTCATAATCGGAACGAACTCAATAGTAGGAGTATTAGCACCAACATCCTTCACAAAGGCTAGATATGGCAAACATCCCTTCCCAACCATCCGTTGGGCCTTCAAATATGAAATCACTGTACTGGGAACACAGTCCAGAGACCTCTCCACTTAACCCTGGGCAACCCCGGCATCGCAAATGTCACGATCGCATGATATCCAGAACAGCGTGACATGGTGACAACCAATCCATGCCTAAAATCACATCAAAATTACCCATACTAAGCATTAAAAGATCAACTATCATATCTAATCCCCCAATAGTCACCACACATGACCGGTACACACGGTCCACACCAATTAAAACACCCACTGGCATAGATATTTGAACATGCATAACTAAGGAATCATGGGGCATATCGAAATAATGAGTAAAGTACGATGATACATATGAATAAGTGGAACCAGAGTCAAATAATATGGAAGCTTCTCTGTGGCACACTAAAACAATACATGTGATCACGGCATCGGAGCCAACTGCCTCTAGTCTGCCTGGAAATACGTAGCAACGGGCCTGACCACCACCTGATCAACCTTCCTCTCTAGGGCGGCCTCGAGCTGACTGGGCTCCACCTCGAGCTAGCTGTGCGGGTGGTGTAGCTGCTGGTGCTGGAATCATGGACTGAGATCTCTGCTGTGAAATACTACTCTATTGTCTGGGGCAATCTCTGTTGAGATGACTCAAGTCTCCGCACTTATAGTAACCCCCCCGATAGACTACATACCCTGATAAGCTGAAGAACTGCCTATGGAAACCTGCGCAAAAGAAGTATGGTAAGAACTCTATGCTGGCAACGCACTGAAGGATGACTGAGTTGGGCATGCACTGCAGGAACTGTGGCTGACTAAAGAACCACGAGGAACATGGTGAGCTACCTGAACGAGCCTATAAGGATGACCCCTACTGTGATGGGACTGCACTCCAGATAAGGCACTGTTGAAACCACCTGAACTACGAGGCCTCTTGGCTTTCCTCTCCTCATGCTCCTAACTGCGAACCGAACCAACTAGATGTCTGGAAATATCAGCCACCTCATCAAACCTCGCACTCATCACAATCTCCCGAGTCATAATGTAACGTAATCCATAGTTGAGCCCATCGATGAACCTCTTAATCCTCTCCCTCTCAGCGGGAACAAACCATACCGTATGACGAGCCAACTCTGAAAATCTTATCTCATACTGAGTCACTACCATACCCTCCTGGCATAGCTTCTCAAGCTGCCTATGCAACTTCTCTCTACAAGTCTATGGAACAAACTTCTCTAAAAAGAGAATTGAGAACTCATTCCACGTAAGTGGTGCATCGCCGGCTAGTCTGCTCAGCTCATAGGTCTCCCACCATTCGTAGGCTGCCCTCGTCAACTGAAAAGTAGTAAATGAAACTCCACTGATCTCCAAAATACCCGCTGTGCGAAGGATCCGCTGGAACCTGTCTATAAAATCCTGAGCATCCTCTAACTCGGCCCACTGAACTCTAGCGGCTTAAGCCTCCCAAGCCGCTCTAGTCTCTTTTGCTCCTCATCACTCATAGGTGGGCCAACCTGATCCCGAGCAGCTACAACCAACTGGGCATGTAGTACCCCTACTGTTTGGAGTCCCTAAGCTACCTGCTCTGGAGTACGGTCAGCGTGAGTTTGAGCAGCTCCCCCGACTGGAGAAGTGGTGGCGCACGATACTCTTACTAGGCAAGCCGACAATCACATAATAGCTAAACATTTGAATAAAATAGGTTTTAATAAACTCAACAACGGAAAAATCTCATAAATATCAGATAAAAGTTACTCAAACTCTTGTACAACCATCCTAGCACCTGGTGTTGACGAGTACATGAGCACCACAACATCTCAACATAAAACAATCTCTTGTACAACTGTTTGAGTAATAGAACAATATTGAAGAAAATAAAAGGAAGAAGAATCAAGGTCTGCGTGCGTCATAGCAACTACCTCAAAGTCTCCGAGTAGGTACTAGCACCAGTCTAGCAATCACCGCGTCCAGAAGTATCTGGATCTGCACACGAAGCACAGAGTGTAGTATGAGTACAACCGACCAATGTACTCAATAAGTATCCTAACTAACCTCGACGAGGTAAAAGAAGCACGAATTATAAATGAAGCTAGCTATAACCTGTACAGTTTCATCATTTTAACAAGTAAAGAACAATAATGAAATCAAGTCATAAAGCATAGGAAGAAGCTTCTCTCTCTGTGTGTGTATGTGTACTGTTTCTCAAATACTCTGCTCAGTCAATGTTTGGCATATAGAGACAATATGCAACTAAACCAAGTAAATAATCACAGAAATTTCAAGTAAAGATGAAGTGCATAATCCAAACAGACACTGGCCAAATTTCCTCAACCTTCCTAATTCCACACCAAATCACTGATCAGTTTTACTCAATATCCGCATGTACACCATCAAGAGAGAAACATAATAGGGTGACCCTAGGGGGATGAATCCATATTCACATGCAAGAACGATCAATTCAACGTGCTACCAGCCCGACGTGGTCACATGCTCAATATCATAACACGCCCGGCGTGTTCACAGGCAGAGCAATACAATCTGTCCGGCGTGGTCACATGCATAACAACACAATCCGCCCGGTGTTGTCACATGCATAACAACACAATCCACTCGGCATGGTCACAGGCACAACAACACAATCCGCTCGGCGTGGCCACGGGCACCCAATATAATCATATCACGCAGGAGCAAATAAATAAGAATACATGTATGTGATGAATGAATAACAAATCTTTGTCACGACGCAAAATCCCTCCTTAGGAGTCATGATGCTAACTAGTCTTTGAGATTAGGTAAGCCTAACACTTACTGAATTTATAACAGATTTTAGCCAAACAATTATTAAACATGAACCAAAAATTTCTATATAAAGTCAAAAATCCTAAGAAGATATACAACATCCCAAAATCGGTAGTATAAGTCATAAGATCTACTGAGTTTGCTAAAAATTCTGTAAATACAACTACCCGAAACAGAAACAAATAGTACATGTAAATTTCAGAAGGTGACTCTGGCTCTGCAAACGCAATGACAGGTATACCTTGAGTCTCCACAGCAATGCTCGATCAGCTAGCTAATGATCAACTAACTCCGAAGTACCTGGATTTGCACAAAAATGTGCAGAAAGCGTCGCATGAGTACACCACAGTGGTACCTAGTAAGTATTAAGACTAACATCGGTTGAATAGTGACGAGGAACAATCAAGGCTCCTATTAGACATAATAACCTATACAAGTATGAATTTGAAACTAACATGGAACAATATAAAGTTAAACATGGCAAGAATGATGCTACAGTACTTGTAATAAGAACTAGAACAACAATTAACAAGGAGCAATAGGTAATAACATCGTAAAGTAAGCAGAATACAGTTAAAGTCCGGTGAAACTAAGTAAGAGAAAACAGGTAACAACCCAATAAAATAACCACTTTCACACAAGTTTTATACAAGAATTTCCCCGAGGTACCACACCTTATAATCACAAATCATGGGTCCCAAAACACGAACCCTAATCGCTTGGCATCTGGTGCCCACATTACAAATCACAACCGCACGGACAACTCACGTGCCAATACCACTAACACCTCATATCTGCATGGATAACTCACGTGCTAAGAAGTCGAAAATATCTCATATCCACATGGACAACTCACGTGCTAGAAGAAACAATATGTCATAACTGCACGGAAAACTCACGTGCCAATAGTACAACTCACGCACAAAAGGCAAGTATACAAGAATACATGTAAATCATCAATAAACGTCAGGGTTCATCTTCTCGTACTGATGTAAGTGGCTAGTTACAGTGTATGCTTGTGCAAGTGTTCTATCATGACTCGAATCAACAAGTAAGATGTGGAATTTTGACCGGTTTAGACTCTTAGGTTCTTATGTACATTAAAATGAAGTTTTCATATCATCTCATATCCTTCATTTCTAAATTTACCTTTACATGCCTTATTTAAAGTTGATTGGTTCATGTTCTACCCTTTGTTGCCAAATATACTCTTAAATGCTTTAACTGAAGTTGTGGCCTCTTTTATTTCCATGTTATCTCTTCCATTGTCGATTAATCCTTATTTGAAGTCATTGTTACATGGTATCTCTTCCATGGTTGATTTATCCTTATTTAAAGTCATTATTACATGTTATCCCTTCCCTTGTGATTTATCCTTGCTTGAACTCGTTGTTACATGTTATCTCTCTTATTGTTGCATTATTCTTATTTGAAATCGTTGTTACATGTTACCTCTCTTATTGTTGAGTTATTCTCATCCGATATCGTGATTATGCATTATCTTTATTATTGTTGAGTTATTCTTAGTTGAAATTATTGTTACATGTTACCTCTCCTTTGGGTTATTCTTATTTAATATCGTTGTTACACATTATCTCTCTCATTTTTGGGTTATCCATATTTGAAGCCGTTATTACTTGTTATGTCTTCCATTGTTAAAAACTCATTCTTCCATTTCATTGTGTTATTGTAATTCTTGAGTTGATTTACTTGCCGTACTCCAGTGTTATTGTTGTTGTTGTTGTGCTCGGTGTTGTTGAGTCGTGGGCTTTCGTGGTTGTGGTACTGGATTTTCTTAAGGAAATATTGTGGTATATGGACACATGTGGTGCGACTTGTTATATTGTGTAATGTTTTGGAACACGTGGTATTGTTGAGAGGATTGTCAGGGTGTTCGCACGTGAGTTGTCTGTGCTATTATTATTATTATTATTATTATTGATATTTGCACATGCAGCGTGGCAAGGTGGTCTATATATGTGGGTTTGCACATTTGGCGAGACAAGGCAGGAATATTATTATGCGCGTGTGGCGTGACAAGGCGGGAATTTACTTTATTGTTGCCCATGCAGCGAGACAAGGGGGCTATGTTGGGGATGATGACTTGTGATGTCCTGGGGGCATTGTTATTGATAATATTTGTGTAGTGGTGAGCCTACCTTGTATGAGTCATGCATTTTACGTTTTGTTGTGTTGCTTCCTATGTGCCGTTGCCGTGTACACACTCGCCACCTCGTATACACGTCCTTCATATAGTTGAAATAGTGCACACAAACCAATCCCTACGGGGTAATTTACCCCACACAATGTTAGGCAAGATACTTACCTCAAAAGCCCTCAATCAGTACTCGAAAATAGCTTTTCCTTTACAATTCACCTCCGCTCGGCACAAATCTAACCAAAATTGACTTAATAACATCAAATAACGCAAGAGAAATCAATTCCAATAAATACAGCTATGATCTTTGAATAATTCCTTAAAAGTCAACAAAAGTCAACTCTGGACCCGGCCGGTCAAAACCCAGTTCCAAGGGTAGATTCCGACTACCCATAACCCCACAAGTCTATATATATATTTTGTTTCAAAAAACGAATCCAATTCGACTCTTAAATCCAAAATTTTCATTTTTTAAAATACAGACAAAGTTTCTCAAAATTCCCATTCGATTCTCAAAATTTTGAAGTTAAAATCTAAGAAATAATGATGGAATACGATTAGAAATAGATTAGAATCACTTATCCAAAGATTGTAGATGAAAATCCATCTTCAAAATCACCTCTTACCGAGTCTAGAGTTCTAAAATATGAAAATGAGACAAAAAATCCCGTCCCTTAGCTTTTTGTCCAGTCACAGGTGTCGCAAATGCGACCTGGGGTTCGCACATGCGACCCCTGCAAATGCGAAGAAACCATCGCAAAAGCGAGGCCCTCCCATTCCTGCTGTCATAGAAAATGCAATGAATAGTTCACAATTGCAAACACAAGACCTGACAAATGTGACCAAGAAGATCGCAAATGCGAACACTGGGTTCGCAGCAGACTTGGCCTAACTGCAATTACGATCCAAAACTAGCAAATGCGCGACTTGAGGCACCTATGCAAAAATCAGCAGACTTAAACTCTGTCAACACTTCGCTATGCGTTCGAAACTCACCCGAGCCCTCGATGCTCCAAACCAAACATCAATACAAGTCTAATAACATAACACGAACTCGATCGCACAATCAAATCATCAAAATAACATCCGAAATCACGAATGGACCTCAAAATACATAATTCAACATGAAACTCAAGATCTTCTAAAAACACAACTGGGCGTCAATTCCTATTAAATCAACTCGGAATGATGCTAAATTTTGCGGACAAGTTCCAAATGACAAAACATACTCATTTCAAGTCCCGAAACAGAAATCTAAACATGATAACTACGAAGTCAAATTACGTTCAAACATGTCAAAATTTTTAAACCTTTAAATTGCCAACTTTCCACAAAGCAACCCAAATCAACCTACGGACCTCTGAAATCGATTCCGTGCATACGCCCAAGTCCAAAATCACGATATGAAACTATCAGATCCATCAAACACCGGTCGTTTCTGCAAAAGTTAAACCTAAATCAATATTTTCAAATTAAGCTTCTAAAGTGAGAACCACTCATCCAAATTCATTCCAAGTCATCCGAAAATGAAATCCGACCATGCATGAAAGTTATAATGCACAATATGAAGTCACTCAGGACCTCGAATCACTGAATGGAACCTTAAAGCTCAAAGCGACTGGTCGGGTCATTACATTCTCCCCCTCTTAAACAAACGTTCGTCCTTGAAAGTGCCAAGAGTCTTTCCCAAGCCATCAAATCACCGTATGAACTCACCATGCACCTACACACGGGTGATCATACGTCACCACGACCACAAGAAGCTCGACAAAACCATCTCAACCGCAGATTATTCCTTCCACTCATGCCGATAAGCCTTAGAATTAAATTTCCACAACTACCAAGTGCCCTATTATCACACAAAAACACCGTAAAATCCTGAACTAGCTACAACAGCTCTTGCATACACCTGTTGACGATCAATTTTGATCCTCCCTTTTTAAGTAAATTTATTTACACTTAATAATTTACAATATTTTAAAAGTATTTTCTCATAATAAATACCTATTCTTACAAATTAATTAAAAATTAGTTTTGAAATTAATCACGTAGCATTAATATTATGTAATTACAAATATGCTATTTTAAGGTTATTAAAAAGAATTTATATATATAAATTACATTGGTCTTACAATTAATTTGATAAATTACTCCTTAATTTCTAGTAAATTAGGTAACTATGTTAATATTTAGAAATTAGTGTTACCATTTAGAAAATGAAGTAGTTACAAATAATTAATTAAAATAAATACTACAAATGCAATTCTCCACTAAATACAAAGTGGCTATTCTTTACATTATTTTCAGCCCAATTGCCAAGCCCAAACGGATATGACCCAGTCCAAATACCCTATCTCCATTCTAAAGTGGGAATCCAGGGCATCTTCATTGAGCCAATAAGATTATGCCACGTCACCCGCCTCTAGCACATACAAAACAAACACAAATCATCTGGGCCATTTCTTGAATCAACGACTCACGTTTTAATCCTATTTTCTCTTTAAATTTTAAGCACCCAGAGATTTATTGCAACCGTCCGATCAATAACATCCAACGGTCGTTGATTTTTCCCATTAAATCATTTCTAAAATCCTAAATGACCAAATTATCAGGGCCGTTGATCATCAGATCGAACGGCCCAGATTCCATCTCCCATATTTAACTCTAGAGACGATCTTCCCATTACCCTGAACCGTAAATCATTTCCCCCTCTGACCACCGCCCTTATTTCCCTTTCCTCTCTCTATTCTCTCAATTCACCAGATCGAAACGAGTTATAGACCTTGCACAAATCGGTGTAAGGTCAAAAATCGATCCTGAAACCATCCTTTTGCCTTTTGAAATCCGCGAATCTTGCTAGCTATTTCCTATATCATCACTCAAAATTCAAATACCCAAATCTGAACCTTAGAATTAACGATGTAATATCAAATCTCGGATTTCTCTCGTGTACTGTTAAATCCATGGCATGCATGGCGTTTCTTCATCATCACCACTGTTATTCTTTGTGCAGAGGTCAAACATAGTGACCTCTGGACATTGAAGTCTTATCCGATGGTTCTTTTCCTTCAACGACCATTCTTCACTCAGGTAAACTTGTTCATCATTTTTCTCTCTGCCTCTTTCGATTTTTCCCCGATTTTGCTATCGTCATCAATCTTTCGTCACTCTTCACTATCACGATTTGAATCTGTTGAAACCCTAGAGCCTTAAATGGCACTATAAATAGGGCCTTTAATGTTCTCACATAAAATCACCCACACAAATCACCAACCAATGAAGAAAATCATTCCAACAACACCTAAGAAAAAAGGCAGAAAATAAATATATAGATATTTTAGAATTTCTTTGACTAAGGTCATGTTCTTACTCAAATTATGATTTTGATATGAGGTACTCGTTGAAGTCTTTGACTTCTTGGATCCTAACAGCAAAGGGAGTCCCATTTGGTCTGTTGCCACAGAGAAGGTTAGTACTCCACCAACTATTCTACTTTGATCATCTTATTTGAACGTTATGAATGTGTTGTCGTTTATGACATTTGTCGTTAGTATAAGGGTGTTACCTCCGGTTCATGTTAAAGTGTTGTTGATCTGTGGTCATTTAGCATGTTTTCTGAATCTCTTTAATTGGTGTTGACTAAAACGTTATATGACCTTAACGACTTACATCTCTGAGCCTAAACAACCCACATGATTTAAGTTTCCTTCACGTGACCCTAATGATCTCCAGATAGCCAACATGATTAAATTTCCTTAATGTGCCTTAATGATTTTCATGCTTGTTTAAACTTCATATTTTTTGTCAACAGTTCTATTATGATCTTTATTGTGATCTTTGTATTTATACATGTTTTTCCTGCATCCTGTTGTCTTATGGTCGAGATCACTGTCTGATAACCCTAATTAGGACAAAACCTGAGAGTTCATAGTTTACATCTTTCACCATTTTACTGAAGCATGAAAGTCTAAGTGTTTAAGTGCGCTCATTCTCTATATCAACGTTTGTTAACTCTGAGAATAACTTCTGAGTTGTCATTGTGACAATCGTGTATACATATCCAACTTTTGGTTGTACCTATATGAAACAATGTTATTGGGGTGAACTCTTATGAACTTCAGTGACCTTTTGTCTACATTATGTAGTTTTCAAGTAGTCTTTTATAAAAGAAACATAGCTCTGACTATTTTCAACCTTGAGTATAACTGCCTCATATTTAGATGTAAAATCTCAGTCTGTATATCTGAGTTGAACTTGTTTTGGCATAACACTTTCTTTGTCTTTAACCTCCTCATGACATTGTTGACATTGTAAAGCTTACCAAGCCTTTGTAAGATCATTAAAGTATCTATTCATAGTTGGTTTTAACTGTTATATGTTCCCCTATTTGGCTTCATAATCCCATGCTTTTGTTTTAAACTGTATTCAGTCCTCTCCTTACTTCCAATCTGAACTGAATCTAATCTTTAAATCTTATGAGAAGTTCTTTATTGATTCTAGCTGTACATAATAGTTTGTTTAAGGTTAATACTGTTATGAATGTGATCCTGTTGAGAACCTTAGGAATTCCATGTTCAAATATGTGAATCTATAGTCATATTAAGAGTTTTGATCATGTTTCTGACATCTCTAATAACTTCTGTAAATGCTGCTAGCTGTAACTATTTGTTTGAATCTTTACTAATGCTTTTTTAAAGGTTCCAAGTAGCATTGTTAATCTATACATGTGTTGATGGTACGACCTAAGCTAATCAACCCATAGCTAGTCTGCTAAGGCAGAAGTATCTATTTCTGGGTTGTTACATATCTGGGTTGTGTGTTCTTTACCTATTCCTTTGAATGTGATCCCAAGTTTCAAATCTTTCGCAGTAAAGCTTAGTTTTCTGTTCCCCTTTCCATATATGTGTTTGAAATATGACCTTTATACTTGCTTAATATGTGTATTATTCATGTGATATTAGAAATGTAGTTATAAAGTGAAACTGTTTTTATGTCCTTATATTATTCTGTCATGGGAGATGTATATTTCTGTGGTAACGGATATTATGGTAGTTAGTTTACATTGAAAGGGCCTCATTGGCACTTAAACCCACAAGGAAAATGAGTCGTTAGTGGTTAGGGGTATTTGGGAGTAGAGTTTAACTTTAGGTTGGGCTGCTCTCCCCAGCACAAGCATTGCCCTGGGCCTTGAGACCCTTGGGAACTTTGAAATTTCGAGAGATTCAACGGGGGACTCGACCTTGAGTAGAACTCTCTCCTTAG
Source organism: Nicotiana obtusifolia (assembly GCA_002018475.1). Taxonomy (NCBI): domain Eukaryota; kingdom Viridiplantae; phylum Streptophyta; class Magnoliopsida; order Solanales; family Solanaceae; genus Nicotiana; species Nicotiana obtusifolia. The sequence continues at coordinate 43,943 of MCJB01024173.1, forward strand.
CCTTTAATTCATTGACACTTGTGTTTCTTTAGGGGTTTAGTGTTTATCGAAAGATTTTCAATGTAAATTATTTTCCATGCATAACCACCACATAACTATAATTTTCTCATAGTACTTGAGTATTGATAGTTTATTACAATTTTTGCTTCGATCATTTGCTTATATGTTTGATGCATGACTGAACATATAGAACATATATCTAATGACCTTCTCTTTCTTTTGAACATGTACATTTGATTGGGCCGGCTGAGTTCCTAAGAAAACTCAGGCTCAAGCCCATCATTTGTTGCATCCTTCTCGAAGTTAGAAGTTTAGCTGTAGACATCCCTTTACTGCTGGGCCTACCTCTTTCAGGCCCAAACCGGAGTCACTCCTCACCCTCTTTACTGCTTTATTATTATTACGTGCTTACATTCTTTCACATGTATATGACGCTGCTCTCGTCATATTTAATTTAATGTTTTACTAATCTTATGCATTACATAGATAACTTAGGCAAGCCTTAAAAGATATATGGTTAGAAGGAATATCAGGTAGTAACCAATTTTTTATTTTGCTAATCATGTACTGCTCATTAATCTGTTATGTTTTACTAACCCTTTCATGAAGATTTCTCGAAGCTGAAATAACTCAACAAAGGCGGCAGCCCCTCTTTTTTTTTTTTTTTTCAAAACCAAAACAAATCACAAGGCTAGCCTTCTAAAACAAAATCGACTCTTCCAAAACCAAAGTGATGCTACCCAGCGAAGATTTCAAAACGATTCCTCAAGTCTAATATTTAAGATTTCAGAAACCAACGTATATCTTAGGCTCACTTTCTTACAAACATCTCTTTTAGAGCTACATGAAGATCCATTCTCTAGAACCAAGTATTTTATAACTTAACCCCTTTTCATATGCTTCAAAAATATAGACCACTCGTATACATATTTCAAAGCCTCTTTCAACTATATCCACCAACATTATTTTTAAACTCCTTTATAAACTCACACCCTTTTAAAGTCTCACGTTCCTTTTATTAATATTATGCTCTCCCTTAGATATACTGTAAGTCGTTTTCTTTAATTAATTTTAGTACAAGTAACTAATCCTTTAAAATTAGTCTAAGTCCTGTGGAGCTACCTCAGGTAGATTTTAAGGGGTGCCTAACACCTTTCCCTTAGAAGAACAAGAACCCTTACCCATAATCTCACCGGTTAGTAGACTAATAAAGAATATGACTTAGTAATTAAATAGGTACCCTGGTAGAACTTTAAATATTAGGTGGTAATTCTCTTTATCAACAATAGAGAAACCACAAGTTGAATCTTGTTTTGACTAGTGCAAAATAGGATGCAACAACATGGAGACTCTACTGGGGATTCACACTTAGGTTCTAACCTTAGCAGACTTAGACTAATTTGGCATCTAGATTTATTTGTACATCTATTTAATTGTAGATAAAATTGCAATACATGCTTGCCTACCTTATTTGGTCTTTGTGCTTATTATTATGCTTATTGCTGCTACACTCTTATCTGTTATGCTTTATATACACTGTCATCACATTTCTTCCTATCGAGACTTGGCCGTACACTATCACACACAATGACATGCGAGGGTTGTCTTTTACACCCTCCGAACCTTGTTTTCAAAACTCTCTAGTTTCAGAGAATGGCTTTGTCAGGTCAATTGACATAACTTCTCGCAGCCTTCAGTCCAACTCAAAAGTAGGAAACATTCTACTCTAGCAAAAATAGGTCATACTGCATAAACCTTAGGTGAGTTGTTCCTTGGCAGCGACACACGATTAGGAAAGCCACCCTAACGTCAACGGGTCATGCACTCAATGACATGACTTCTGTGGAAAGACAAACAAACTTGATAAGACACTTAAAGATCTGAAGCAAACACTTACCAAACACCTTTCATTACCCCCCTCAGAAAATGGAAATCAACCGAAACATCCCTAAGATTAACATGGTAATGGGAGTGCCACAACATAAGTTGAAGCAATGATGGAAGAATATTCGCCAGGAACACGGAGATGAGGTTCGGGCGCACCTGGGGGCACTGACCGCTTTGCTGAACATCCGAGCAGACATGGTGCTCACTCGCCTGTTGATAGAGCTTTAGGATCCAGATAAGGTGGTGTTCATGTTTGCCGACATTGAGTTAGTACCGGTGTTGGAGGAAGTCACTAGTTTCACGGAGTTGCTGTTCAACGGAAGTAAGCCGATTTTGCCAGTTACTATGCCCGTTTACCGGTTCTTGGATGATTTACGCCTGGCCAACAGTAGAGGTCTCAGAAATATCGAGGACGGATAGGTGAGCCTTGACTAGCTCTTCGACAGATTTGGACACCGTGAAAGCTACGAGTGGTATTCGGAGAGTTTCAATGTGACCAAGCGACATGGGAAAGTTTCAGGCCTATGAATTTCTCAATGGCACTATTGGGATTATTGGTCTTCTCACTAAGAAGGGGTCGGATCAACATCAACCTATTACCTGTGGTTCTGGCGACCTTCCTTGGCAACCTTCAAGCTACTTTGGTGCGGATGGTGCTAGCTGAGATGCTGAGGACTTTGTCCGCATGTGCACGAGGGTATGATTTCTTTAAAGGTTGTAACTTGCTTGCTTCAGATCTGGTCTACTGAACATTTCTTCCAGCAAGAGGCCACCATCGACTATTTTGTGGGCGTCAGCAACATTATCCGCATCCACAATGAAAGAATGAGACATTGGGTCTCCCCACATGGTCAAGAAGAGTGAAGGGAAATGCTAACAAACCTGAGTGGGGAATGGATCAACTAGAAGCTATCCTAGTTAGGTGGAAGAGCAATTTTGAGGACTCCTCAAAAATACCTCATTAAGCTGATCGGACTTGAAGGTATTCAACCATACTCAACCCTGCGGGTCCTCAGGCAGTTGGGGATGATCCAAGGTGTGCCTCTATGGACAAGGACAACACTATACGGGGATGAGTACAACAGACAGATTCCAATCCCCAGGATAAGAAGGTTCCAAGAAGAGTGGAAGACCTGGTTACAGTGCCGGTAGGTCAAAGCTCGTGGTGCACTCCTGAGTATTATGTCTGGATCAACGAGGAAGAGGAGCTGGCCTGCCAAGCAGAGAGGGTATATCCTGCATAGAGGACGCAGTGGCTGCTTTGCAAAATTACAATGAGATCCTACCACATTACCTTGTGATAACTTTGATGCACTATTAAGTAGGCCCAGGATCCATCGATCATATGTTTCCACATATTAAAGATGATGAGCGGGTGGTGGATTGCATCCAAATAGAGTCTAGCATAGAGCCAGAAAAAGATCCAGAGGAGGGGTCGGAGTTCAACGATAACGAGGAGGAGTTTGAAGAAGACCCGGAGGAGGATCCTGAAGAGGATCCAGAAGAAGAAGAGGATATGGGAAACGACTTAGGGGATGGTTATTAGAGTTGGTTGATTTCCCTTTCTTTCCCACTTTGTACCCTGTATCCCCATTTCTCTCTCTTTTTTTTTATTCCGTAAGGGCAAGTTGTCCAAGTCCATGTAGTTCTGTGAAACAATGACGTAATCTTTGTTCCCACATATATCAGTCAAAATTATCAATGAAAATAAAATTTCTTTGGATCTAAATGTGTCAAGTCTAAATGTCTGTCAAATATATGCGATTTAGGCCTACCTCCGGCAATGAAAGGCCCCTATGAATATTAGGAAACGCGCTAGCCTTAATGTACAAATTAATTGCTCTGTGTGATTTCATGCTTGTATAAATGAAGAGACTGACTCTTGATCCTTTTTCCTTTTCCTTCTTCTTATTTTTATTTTGCTTTATTATTACCCCTGAAAGAAAAAAATAGTTGGTTTGTGTCAACCAAAATTGGCGGAACCACTGTACAATCTAATGTTAAAGGGAAAGATGTCAGTCGCAAACCCAATTGAACATGCTCTGGTCATAGCCGATAGCCCGAGGTGATCAGGGAAAAGGATGACACCAGGAATGATGAACACATGGCCAGAATGGCCCAGGAAATGGAGTCTCTAAGGGAGGAAGTACAACATATCAAGGAACTAGCGCACCTGGCCATGACAACGCTTCCTCAACCGCCTCGATTACCTTGTTTGGATTCAATCCCTGACCACTTTCCTTCCACATCACGTCCAAACAAAAACACCCTAACTTTAGCTCCTACCACTCAAGTCATACATCCAGTAACCCCCGAACCCACCAAATCCCCCTATCCATAATCCTTACATACCACAGTACGTTCAGACATCACAAAACCCGCCTGTCACTACCGATGCAACTCATACACCTCCTCATGACGGACTCACTTTTACCACTAACCAGCACATGCCTGTGGCACATGCCACCGCCCATGAGCGGTACGTTCCCCCTGTATATGCCATTTCCAAACCTACCTTTACAGAGCCTGTCACGGTCAGTGTGCCTTATGAGATTGACCAATACACCGAGATGGAAAAGAAAGCCAGGTGTAAAGAAGAAGAGTCAGTATCTGAGCAGTTGCAAATCTTGAGAAAGCAAATGAATAACCTCCAAGTTACTTGAGGAAGTTAATGTTTGGACTACGAGGATTTGTGTATTCATCCGGATCTGGATATGGCACTAGGGTATAAACCTCCAAAGTTCAATATCTTTGATGGGATGGGTGATCCCCACGCACATTTAAGGGAATATTATGACAAGTTGGTCAGCGTATGGAGGAATGAGAAGCTAAGGATGAAGTTATTCATAAGGAGTCTGACGGGAGAAGCACTCACTTGGTATTCTCGGCAGGATCCGCAAAATTCGAGAACATGGCAAGATATGGCGGAGGACTTCATGAATCGCTTTCGATCAACACAGAGATCACTCTCGATCGGTTCGCACTGGTGAACCTACAGAAAAAACCATACGAGTCATTCCAAGAATATGCACTACGGTGGAGGTCAGAGGCCACCGGGGCGCAACCTCCGCTGGACGATAATGAATTAACCAAGTATTTCGTCAGAGTCTAGGAATGGATATACTTTGAAAAGATAATGGGAATGACGGGACAGAAATTCCCCGAGCTGGTCAAGATAGGAGATTTCTTAGAATAGGGTATAAAATCCGATAAAGTACAATACATGACAGCACTGCAAGCGGCAAGCAAGGCCATCCAATCCGGGTCAATCGATAGTGGAAAGAAGAAGAAAGAGGAGGTCTCAATAGTCGTCTCTTACTATCAACCCGACCCACATCACGAGAACACTTCCTATTCCCCAAACAACCATTTACCACCAGCCACTTACGCTAAGGTCTATAACACCCAGCCATACCACCCTCAACCACAATACAACCCTCCTTGAGCCAACAACCAGAACTTACAACGACCATATGCTCCTCTCCAAACCACTACTCACTAAAACCAACCCGCTTATGCACCATGCCCTCGTCCCAACTTTGAAGAGAGTTGTCCTAAAAATTATACCATGTTTGCTGAGCCTCTGCCCATTTGTTTGAGAGATTGAGAAGAGTAAGGTTATTAAATCCAGTTGAAGGAAGGGTTCCTGAATATCCCTCCAAGTATTTTGATGCAACTAAAAGATGCGTGTACCATTCCAATGTACTTGGGCATGATACCGAAGATTGTTTTAAGCTGAAAAATGAGATTGAAATGTTGATCAAGAGGGGAGCTATTCAGTGCACTCCGAAGCCGCCCAATGTGAATCGCAATCCGCTACCAAATCACTGAATCCAGGGAGTCAACATGATCACATTGGTTGAAGAGTATAACCTAAAGGGAACGAATGCCACTATAGGAAATGCAGAAGCCGCAGGGATCCTTCCTCAAAGGGCTCCAATGATTACAATACAAGTGAGGCCTACAGTTACTGTTCAGACTTATCAGCGATAACCTTCCGTTGCTACAGGAGATGAATAAAGTCGGGAATACAAAATCGTTCCATGGACGTACCAGCAAAAGAGGAAGGCCAAAATCACAGACTTTGCCGCAGCCCATGGTATGACTAGGTCTGGGAGATGCTACGCTCCCGAAGATATCAATCAAGGGAACTTAAGAAGAGAGCAAAATCAAAGGATGAACATAACAGACCCAGAAGCTGCCGAGTTTTGGAAGAGAATGTCGACCAAAAAATATTCCGTGGAGGAACAACTGAAGAAGACTCCAAAACAGATATCAATCATGGACTTGTTAATGAATTTCGATAGTCATAAGGATGCCCTGTTGAAAGTACTAAGTGGGGTAGGTGTACCAAGTAACACCACCAGTGAGGCATTGGCTGCAACAATTGGGAAAATGGTTGAAGCGAATATGATCACTTTCAGAAGAGACGAACTTCCTGTCGAAGGCGCAAGTCACAACAAAGCTCTTCATATCACTGTTAAATGTTGGGACAAAGTGGTGTCTCGAGTGCTGGTCGATGAAGGTTCAGGAGTCAACATTTGTTAGGAATTCTTTTGAGGGAGGTAAAGAAAAGCCACGTGAGGGTGAGGGCCTTTGACGGTTCGCAAAATGATGTTATTGGAGAAATTTATTTGGCCTTGCAGATCGGGCCAGTCGAATTTCCCATATTGTTTCAAGTAATGGACATCTCCTCATCCTACAACTTGCTTTTGGGAAGGCCCTAGATACACATGGTAGGGGCCGTTCCATCCATTTTACACCAATGCATGAAATTTGAGTGGGGATGTCAGTAGATCGTGGTTCACGGCGAGTGGAGTCACTTTGCTTATTGTTGAGCATGTTGTTCCATTCATTGAAGGGTTAGACAGAGTTGCTTTCCATACTGTAGAAATCATGTAGACCACCAAAATGGAAGAAACTGAACATAACTAGGGAATGCAATCGTCGTATAGATCCAAGATGGCTACGAGGGAGATGAAGAAATATGGATACATGCCAGGAACATGACTGGGAGCCAGATCGGACGGGATCACAAAGCCAATTAAACTTAATGGGTAGAAAGGAACGGCCAAAATAGGATATCAGCCTCTGTAAAGGAAAGCTCCTACTATTAGCTCCAAAAAAAAAGCTTTTGTGCCAGAGCATGTTGCAAGTCCGGGTTAGAGTTCAGTACCGGAAGATGATATCATCAACGGGATGGGAAAGCTGTTCGTGAATATGTTTGAAGAATGCTGTAAAGGGACTGACATCAAGACACTGATTATCAAGGATGTCGAACTAGGGGAAGAGCTGTGGAATTGGACCGCTATTCCATCTTTGGTTCACTGGGAGTCTTTGTATTATGGAACAATAGAAGTTTTATTTTGAAAAGCACACAGTCAATTGAGGCATGCACCGTGCCTATACCTTTTTGTCATTTGCCTCTTTTGAACGTTTAAGACATTCCTCTTTTGATGAAATAAAAAGAATCATTTTTCTCAAATATTGCAACCTTATTTACCACTTTATTTATACTTAGCTTTTCTTTTCAGTAGTCAAAATGCTAAAAACCCACGGACTATGTCGAGAGTATGATGATAAACAATCTCCCGCAAGAGATCGAGCAGTTGGAGAGTCAGAAAAAGCCCAACCTCGAAGAAATGGAAATGGTCAATCTTGGAAATGAAGAAGAAGACGTGAAGGAAACCAGGATCAACATCCATTTAGAAGCTGAGCAGAAGGAAAAACTGATTGAGCTCCTCTGATCGTACATCGATGTGTTCGCATGTTCACATGATGACATGCCAAGATTAAGCACTAACATTGTCTCGCATCGACTGCCCACCGATCCTACCAGACCACCGGTCAAGCAGAAACCCAAGAAATTCAAACCCGATTTAAGTTTGAGGATAAAGGAAGAAGTGACCAAGCAGATATAGGCGAATGTGGTAAGGGTCACCAATTATGGTTGGAAAATATCGTCCTAGTAGCCAAGAAAGATGGAAAGATCAGAATGTGTGTGGATTACCGAGATCTCAACAAAGCTAGTCCAAAGGACGATTTCCCTCTGCCAAATATCCACATCCTCATTGACAACTGCACGAAGCATGAACTGCAGTCGTTTGTGGATTGTTTCGCTGGGTACCACCAAATCCTTATGCACAAGGAAGATGTAGAGAAGACGGCCTTCACTACACCTTGGGGAGCTTACTGCTATAGAGTCATGCTGTTTGATCTCAAGAACGCCGACGCCACCTACATGAGGGCCATGACGACCCTTTTTCATGACATGATTCATAAGGAGATTGAAGTGTATGCGGATGACGTCATCATAAAGTCTTGCAAGATTTCAGAGCACTTGGATACAACAACAACAACAACATGCACAGTATTATCCCACACCGTGGGGTCTGGGGAGGGTAGTGTGTACGTAGATCTTACCCCTACCTTGTGAGGATAGAGAGACTGTTTCCAATAGACCCTCGGCTCAGGTTAGAGCACTTGGATGATTTGTGGAAATTTTTCGAATGCCTACGAAGGTACAGTTTGAAGTTGAACCTAGCAAAGTGCGCGTTCGGGGTCCCCGCTAGAAAGCTGTTGGGCTTCATTATGAGTAGGAAGGGGATAAAGCTGGATCCATCAAAAATCAAGGCCATTTAGGAATTGCCACCACCAAAGAGCAAGAAAGATATGATGAGTTTCCTGGTAGATTTAATTACATGATTCACTTTATATCCCAGTCCACGATAATATGTGAACCCATTTCAAGTTGCTAAAAAAGGATGTTGCCAGAAAATGGACAGAAGAGTGCCAGAAAGCCTTCGACAGAATCAAGGAGTATCTGCCGAATCTAACAGTGTTGGTTCCCCCAAACCCGGGAAACCATTGCTACTATATTTGTCAATCTTGGATAACGCATTCGGCTATGTGTTGGGACAACATGACGAAACTGCGCGAAAGGAGCAGGCCATCTACTACTTAAGTAAGAAGTTCACGCCATACGAGGCCAAGTATACTCTAATAGAATGCACTTGTTGTGCTCTAAATTGGATTGCCCAGAAACTAAGGCATTACATGTCAACATACACTACGCATATGATATCGTGGCTCGACCCACCTAAGTACATCTCCCAGAAGTCAATGCCTATCGGATAGTTGGCTAAATGACAAATTCTCCTCAACGAATTTGACATTGTGCACATAACTCACAAGGCTATCAAAGGGCAAGCTTTAGATGACCACCTCACATAGAATCCGGTGGATGGGGATCACAAGCCACTTACCACGTATCTTCCCGATGAAGAAGTGTTATTTCCTGGAGAAGATATTGCAGAATCGTATTTGGGATGGAGAATGTTTTTTGATGGAGCAGCAAACTTCAAAGGAGTCGGAATTGGGGTAGTCCTGTTTTCAGAATCTGGACAGCAGTATCCAGCATCAGCAAAAATAAAATTCCCTTATACCAATAGTATGGCTAAATATGAAGCGTGCATCCATGGCATCAAAATGGCAGTTGACATGAACGTCAAAGAACTTTTGGTCATAGGGGATTCTGACATATTAATACACTAAGTCCAAGGGAATGGTCCACCAACAATGTCAAGATACTTCCATACCTGCACTGCGTGAAAGAGCTATGCAAGAATTTCATGAAGATTGAGTTCAAGCACGTCCCCAGGATTCAGAATGAGTTTGCCGACGCCCTTGCAACCATATCATCTATGATTCAGCATCCAGAAAAGAACGACATTGACCCTATCAGGGATCAGCATGCCTCTTTCTTCCATGTATATGAAAAATAGATGGTAAACCATTGTATCACACGAAGCCCATCAAATCAGATGCAATCATAAGATACTATGTGTGAAGACAGATATAGTTAGGTTTTGATGTAACAGAACTACGTTCAACCTAACTTCCCATGGAGGGATACGTAGGCAACCCACGTAGGGTTCGGTTTCTCTCCCCCGTTCTCTTGTAATAAAAAAACCAGATATCACTTTTGTATGTTGCTCAGGGACTACACCGACTTGATTTCCTCATAAAGGAACACATAGGTAACCCTCATCAGATTACATTGCTTTTGTAATTGAACTACGTTCTGGCTTGATTTCATTTGGATACGTAGGCAGTTTGAGTTAGACTTGGTAATTTTTATTCTTAATCTCATCATTTTGCATATGTTATAATCGATCTACGCTTTGACCTGATTCCACATGGATACGTGGGTTGCCTAAGTCAGGCTCGGTCATCTTCATCATATTTTATCATAATCCACGAACTACGTTCAGACCTGATTCCATTTTTGATACGTAGGCAACCTGAAAGGGTTCAGTCATACCTTAGGAAAGACTTGTAATGCATTAGTTTGAATTAGGACGCAGTCGCTACATCAAGCAGTCGCGTTGTCAAGAAGCATCACGGAATGTTGACATCAACAGGACAAAGTTTTCAAGAGGATTTGCTCGCGTGTGGAGAACCTTTTGTAACATCTCATAATCCGAACGATGGCATTTGCCTTAAAAAAACAAAGTATTTTCAAAATGATTGCCAATGTACAGTAATTTGCTCCACCTACCGAACTTCGCGGCGCAATCATGTCAAAGGCCGGGGCAAACCAACACTATGGTTGATACAAACTCCCCCCCCCCCAACCTAAAAGTTTTTCTTTGAGTGCAGGGTCAATAGGGAGTACCTCGGAATCAGATAGCTGATACGGAAAAACCTATACATAGCAAATTGCCTGCTCAAATAATCGGAGCACTCTGTACAAAATGGATCGTTGGCTTCACCAATTGAAGTCCTGTATATAGAAAACCGCCTGCTCAACTAATCGGAGCACCTTGTACAAACGAGCCATCGGCTTCATCAATTGAAGTCCTGTATATAGCAAACCATCAGCTCAATCAATTGGAGCGTCCTGCACAAATTGAACGTAGGCTTCGCCAACCGGAGCCTTGTATATAGCAAACTGCAAACTTCGCCAACAAAGCAATTTGCATCGTTGCTTTGTCGTAACGGATGCCAAAATAGACAGTCACAAAACCTCATCACCGACGTTATGCAAATCGATGGCTGCAACTTAGCTTCGTAGTCAAGAGTATCTCTTAGGCATGCTTTTTATTTCATTTGCTATTACTTTGAATGTTTTAATGTTTTGTCATACAACTTCAGGCGTGATTACGGTCGTAGTCAATCACTCCCAAGTGGAGGTCACTTTACATTTTTCAGTGCAAAGCTCTCCCAACAAGCGGAGACACACTCTACAATCAAGCTCTCTCAACAAGCAGATACATTTCTCAGTGCAAAGCTCACCCAACAAGCGGAGACGCACTCTACAAATCAAGCTCTCCCAACAAGCGGAGAAAATTTTCAAAAGCTCTGATAGCTGCGGAACGGTACACAACCTAGCTAACAAATCGAGTCAAGATCAAGTATCCTATCATCCCGATCCCAAATAATGGCTCGGCGACAGCCGAACATCATCATTCCTGTATCATTTGCATCGCATCTAAGTACATTGCAATATATTGGTATGCTTGTATTTCATTTGTTTTGCAGGAACAAGCACCGCAGCGTGGAACTTTTCTAAGCAGAGACCAAACTACAACGCTACGAGGGACAACAAACCCATTAGCGGGCCAAGGATCCAAGTTCAAGACGGCCAATGAAGCTCAAAATTTTCCAATCCTTCAAATCAAGCTGCAAATCCAAGTTATAATACGATACTGGGTCAATGCTTGTGAGTATCGCTTCCTCAAAACTTCACTCCTAAACTACATAAGGCCGGATCCTCATTAAGCCCGAGGTATATAAGCAATTCGAAACCAGATTTCGGCCCCAATCTCTCCAAAATTCTTCCCAAAAATCTTCCCAGAATCTTCCTTAACTCAATCTTGCAAATCAAAATCTTCATGCCACTCCTGCAATGCATGCCTAAAGACTGGACAAAATTAGCTTTGGTTCAATTTCTTTGCTCGAAAACTCTTCCATCGTCTCCGGTCAAAGAGGAGCAACTGTTGATGGCCAATTTTGACCCTCCCTTTTAAAATTAATGTATTTACGCTTAATAATTTATAATAAATATTTTAAAAGTATTTTCTAGTAATAAATACCTATCTTTACAAATTAAGTATTAGTTTTAAAATTAATCACGTACTATTAGTATATTGTAATACAAACATATTTACTATTTTAAGGTTATTAAAATAACTTTTGTCTATACATTACATAGGTCTTATAATTAATTTGACAAAATTACTCCTTAATTTCTTGTAAATTAGGTTACTATGTTAATATTTTTGAAATTAGTGTTACAATTTAGAAAATGAAGTATTTACAAATAATTAATTAGAAAAAATAATAATACATATAATAATTATAATTTTACCACATTCTATTGAAAATTGTTAAGTTTATTTAAATTAACTTCAAAAGGGATTAAAAGACAAAAGGCTACAATTGCAATTCTCAACTAAATGCAAAGTGGCTATTCTTTACATTATTTTCAGCCCAAATGGATCTGGCCCAATTCAAATACCCCATCTCCATTCCAACATGGCAATCCAAGCCACTTTTATTGAGATAATGAGATTACACCACGTCACCAGTCTCCAGCACACACAAAACAAATAGAAATCATCTAGGCCGTCCATTTCTTAAATCAACGGCCCACGATTTAATCCTATTTCCTTTTTAAATTTTAAGCACCTAGAGATTTAATTGTAACCTTCCGATCAAAGAGATCCAACGGCTGTTGATTTTTTCCATTAAATCATTTCTAAAATCCTAAATGACCAAATTATCAGGGCTGTTGATCATCAGATCCAAAGGCCCAGATTCCATCTCCCATCTTTAACCCTAAAGACAACCTTCCATTACCCTAAACCCTACATCATTTTCCTCTTTGACCTCCGCCCTCTTTTCCCTTTCCTCTCCTTATTCTCTCAACTTAATAGATCGAAACCATTCACAGACCTTGCACAAATCGGTGCAAGGTCACCAATCGAGCCTGAACCATTCTTTTGCCTTCTAAAATACATGAATCCCACTGGCTATATCCTATGTCATCACTCAAAATTCAAATACCCAAATCTGAACCCTAGACTCAATGATGTAATATCAAATCTCGAATTTCTCTCGTGTGCTGTTAAATCCATGGCATGCATGGTGTTTCTTCATCATCATCATTGTTATTCTTGGTCCAGAGGTCAAACGTAGTGGCCTCTGGACATTGAGGTCTTATCCGATAGTTCTTTGCCCTCAAAGACCATTCTTTACTCAGGTAAACTTGTTCATCATTTTTTCTCTGTCTCCTTAGATTTTCCCCCGATTCTGCTATCATCATCAATCTTTGGTCACTCTCCACTATCACGATTTGAATATGTTGAAACCCTAGAGCTTTAAATGGCACTATAAATAGGGCCTTTAATGTTCTCACCTAACATCACCCACACAAATCACCAACCACTAAAGAAAAACACACCAAGAACACCAGAAAAAGGCAGAAAATTAGTATATAGTAATTTTAGAATCTCTTCGACTAGGGCTAAGTTCTCACTCGAATTCTGATTTTGCTCTGAGGTACTCATTTGGTTGAAGTCTTTGAGTTCTTAGGTCCTAACGGCTAAACAAGTTCCATTTGGTCTGCTGCCATAGAGAAGGTCAGTACTCCACCAACTCTTTTCTTTTGATCATCTTATGTCAATATTATGAATGTGTTTGTTGTCTTCAATTAACTATGGTGGTTTATGACGTTTGTCATTAGTATAAGGGTGTTACCCCCAGTTCATGTTAAAGTGTTGTTGATCTGTGGTCATTCATCATGTTTTTTGAATCTGTTTAATTAGTATCGACTAAACTGTTATATGACCATAACAACTTACGTCTCTGAGCCTAAACAACCTACATGATTAAGTTTCCTTTATGTGACCCTAATGACCTTCGGATAGCCAACATGATTAAATTTCCTTAATGTGCCTTAACAACTTTCATGCGTGTCTAAACTTAAAATTACATGTCAATAGTTGTATTGTGATATTTATTGTGATCTTTGTCTCTATACACTATTTTTCCTGCATCCTGTTGTCTTATGGTCAACATCACTGTTTGATAATCCTAATTAGTACAAAACCTGAGAGTTCATATTTCAAATCCTTCACCATTTAACTGAAGCATGAAATTCTAAGTGTTTAAGTGCTCTCCTTCTCTAGATCAATGTCTGTTAACTTTGAGAATAGCTTCTGAGTTGTCATTGTGACAATCTTGTATACATATCCAACTTTTGGTCGTACCTATATGAAATAGTGTTATTGGGGTCAACTCTTATGAAATTCAATGACCTTTTGTCTACATTATGTTGTTTTCAAGTTGTCTTTCATAAAACAAATATACTATGACTATTTTCAACCTTGAGTATAATTGCCTCATGTTTAGATGTAAAATCCCAGTCTGTATATTTGAGTTGAACTTGTTTTGTCATAACACTTTCTTTGTCTTTAACCTCATTATGATATTGCTGACTTTGTATAGCTTACCCTGCCTTTGTAAGATTAAATGTTGTATGTTCCTCTGGTTGGCTTCGTGATCCCATGCTTCTGTTTTAAAATGTACTCAGTTCTCTCCTTATTGCCAATCTGAACTGAATCTAATCTTTAAATCTTATGAGAAGTTCTTAATTGATACTGGCTGAACATAATAGTTTGTTTAAGGTTAATACTGTTATGAATGTGATCCTGTTGAGCACCTTAGGAATTCCATGTCCAAATTTTTGAATTTATAGTCATATGAAGAGTTTTGATCATGTTTCTGATATCTCTAATAACTTCTGCAAAAGTTGCTAGTTGTAAGCGTTTGTCTGAACCTTTACTAATGCTTTTAAAATGTTACAAGTAGCATTGTTAATCTATACATGTGTTGATGGTAAGACCTAAGCTAATCAACCTATAGCTAGTCTGCCAAGGAAGAAGTATCTATTTCTGGGTTATAGCATATCTGAGTTGTGTGTTCTTTATCTATTCCTTTGAATGTGATCCTAAGTGTTTAGGTCCTTAGCGGTAAAGCTTAGTGTTCTGTTCCCTTTTCCATATGCATTTGAAATCCGACCTTTAGACTTGCTTAATATGTTATTATTAAAGTGATATTAGAAATGTAGTTATAAAGTGAAACTGTTCTTATGTCCTTACGTTATTCTGCCAAAGGAGAAGTATATTTCTGTGGTAGGGGATATTATAGTAGTTAGTGTACATTGAAAATGCCTAAAATGAGTCGTTCGTGGTTAGGGGTATTTAGGAGTAGAGTTTAACTTTAGGTTGGGTTGCTCTCCCCGGCACAAGTACTGCCTTGGGCCTTGAGACCCTTGGGAACTTTGAAGTGTCGGGGGATTCAAAGGGGGCATCAACCTTGAGTATAACTCTCTCCTTAGCCTTTAATTCATTGACACTTGTCATTATTTAGGGGTTTAGTATTTAATGACAATGAAAGGTTTTCAGTGTTAATTATTTTTCATGTATAACCACCACATCAGTATAATTTTCTCATTGTAATTGAGTATTGATAGTTTGTTACTTTTTTGCTTCAATCATTTGCTTATATGTTTGATGCATAACTGAACATATAGAAAATATATATAATGACTTTCTCTTTTGTTTGAACATGTACATTTGATTGGGCCGGCTGAGTTCCTAAGGAAACTCAAGCCCAAGCTCAGCATTTGCTGCATCTTTCTGGAGTTCGAAGTTCAACTGTAGACATCCCTTTACTGCTGGGCCTACCTCTTTCAGGCCCAAACCAAAATCGCTCCTCACCCCCTTTGCTGCTTCATTATATTTCGTGCTTACATTCTTTCACATGTATATGACTTTGCTCTCATCATATTTAATTTAATGTTTTACTTTATCATTTGAATTACATAAACAACTTAGGCAATCCTTAAAAGACATAGTGTTAACAGGAATATTAGGTAGTAACCAATTTTTCATTTCGCTAATCATGTACAGCTCATTAATCTGTTATGTTTTACTAATCCTTTCATGAAGATTTCTCGAAGATAAAATATTTAAGCAAAGACGGCAGCCCCTCTTGTTTTCTAAACCAAAACAAATCACAAGGCTAGCCTTCTAAAAGAAAATAAACTCTACCAAAACCAAAGTGCTGCTGCCCAGTGAAGCTTTCATAACGATTCCTCAAGTCTAATATTTAAAAACTCAGAAGCCAAGGTTTATCTTAGGCTCACTTTCACACAAACATCTCTTAGAGTTACATGAACATCTATTATCTAAAACCAAGTGTTTTATAACTTAATTCGTTTTCACACACTTTAGAAAAATGAACCACTCATATACATATTTCAAAAACTCTTTCAACTATATTCACCAACGTTATTTTTAGACTCCTTTATAAACTCACGCCCTTTTAAAGTCTCACGTTCCTTTTATTAATATTATACTCTCCCTTAGATATATAGTAAGTCGTAGTCTTTAATACTAATTAAGCATAGTGCAAATAAATAATCCTTTAAAATTAGTCTAAGACCTATGGAGCAATCTTTGGTAGATTTTAAGGGGTGCCTAACACATTCCCCTTAGAAGAAACAAGAACCCTTACCCATGATCTCACCGGTTAGCAGACTAATAAAGAATATGACTTAGTAATTAAATAGGTACCCTAGTATACCTTTAAATATTAGGTGGCGGCTCTCTTTTATCAACAACAGAAAAACCACAAGTTGAATCTTGTTTTGACTAGTGCAAAATAGGGTGCAACAACAGCTACAAGATATAACCACACAACATAATGCATCATCCATATGCCCATAGAAACAACTCTGCCCACAATAGCTGCCCATTACCTGCCCTGTTACCGCAAACAGTCTCATATCGACTAGAGCCTTGTTCCAAGCCTTCACAATGCTGAAAATAATACAAGAAACATGCGAAACTCATAACTACTCATTCGAGCAACAAGCCACCTCAAACTTCACCTAGGAACATACATCGCAATCCAATCCCTACAAGCACAACTTGAATATCACTAAATATGAAAAGAGGAACACATATGAGGACCGTCAAACAAGCCAAACAAGCACAACTCCCCACGGATGCCATACCGCGAATACAATCCACAAGGAAGAAGCAAGACACATGCAACAACCACAACAAATCTCACCGCGTCACATAGCCAGGTACCAGCACACCTATTCACAAGGAACACCAGGTCCCTATCCTTATCTCGGAATCACAAGCCAAATTGAACATCTCATCAACTAAGATGTTCTACGAACTAACCCCATAGAACTAAGACCACAGCACGAAACAAACTTCTCAAACTTGTAGAACACCCAGATCATAAATTATTGTTAGAACACCTAGAAATCACGTCAAAACCTACTGTATTTAACTAATAGAAAGTCCACCCAAGTCTCATGACCTACAATAGTAACCAAACCAGAACGATCGACGGGCTATTGCAATAAAATTCTCAATTGGAGTGAACACATAAATAGGGTGCAAGAATCACAAAAACACAGCCATATATGGAGCAAGGTAGGATGAATCTTACCAATAAATGGGACCGGATCAAAGTAACACAAATATATCTCTATAGTCAACTAAAACCATACTTGTAAGGACATCATCTAGTGAATCGCCCTCTGCCCAACCAGAAAGAGCGTAACAATAGGCCCGGCCTCCCCCTCTGCCCGCCAGACCTCCACCCCTAGCTGGCGGTGCAGGTATAGCAGCAATTGGAGTAGAACTCATAGCATGAATACCCCGTTGTGACACATCTGTCCGGAGTCTGGGACAGTCTTTCACCACGTGGCTGGTATCTCCATACTCAAAGAAACCTTTCCGCTAACGATGTTCGGTATGGGTACTTTGTGACCCATGGATATATGAAACACCGCGTGAAGCCTGAAGTGCAAACTGAACTGGCTGACCCACAAAACCTCTACCATGATGTACCCTGCCTCCAAAATAGGGATCAGTAGATCCTCCTAATCCACGGGGCCTCTTAGCCCCCTGTCATCTCTTTCTTGACCCCGCATACCCTCTTATAATCGAGTGATCTCTACCACTTGCTGAAACGGAAGATCCATCTCCAACTCCTGAGCTATGCTAAATCGGATACCATAACTGAGCCCCTCAATGAACCTGCAGACTCGCTCTCTAACTGTAGAAACCAAGCTGGTGTATGCTTGGACAAATCATTGAATCTTACATCATACAGTGACACTGACACAGTACCCTGGCGCAGCTGCTCGAACTCCAAGCGCTGGGCATCCCGAAGGGTCTAAGGAATAAACTCTCTCAAGAACTTCTCTAAAAACTGAATCCATGAAAGTGAAGCAGCATCGGCTGGCTACCCTCCTCGTAAACCTGCCACCACTAATACGCTGCTTCTGAAAACTAGAATGTAGTAAAAGCAACCTCGCTAGTCTCCACAATACCCACGGTGCGAAGAATACAATGACACTACTCTAGAAAACCATGTGCATCCTCTGAAGCCAAACCACTAAAAGTAAGAGGGTGATACTTCTTGAACCTCTAAAGTCTAAACTGCTCCTCCTCAGATTTCCTTGGCCTGACCTTAGGCTGAACCAGAATAACAGGCTATGCTGGCATGACACCTAGAACCTGACCAATGTGGACTCGCTGCTTTTGGAGTATGGCTGGCGGGAGTCTGAGCTCATCCCCCAGTTTGTGAAGTAGCTGGTGCAACCGGTATCAATCTTGCCTGATCCAATGTACCAAACATGATCAAGAACTGCGTTAAAGTCTCCTGAAGTCCCAGGGTAGGAACAGGTGCCTCCAGTGCCTATCCCCCAACCAGAGCTACTAGTGGCTCCTCAGGTGCTGCTCTAGCAAGAGCTCTAGCTGTAGCACGTGCTCCTCCTCGGCCTCTGCCTTTGCCTCTGCCCTGGCCCCTAGCAACACCGGCTTTGGGGGCAGCATCGCTAGTAACTGCGGCTCGTGTTCTCACAATCTGTGAGAGAATAGAATGACAAAGGCTCAAACTCCAAAATCAATAACTCGCATGATAGAAATGAAAGAAGTGAAGTTTCCTAATAGTTCCATAGCCTCTCGAAGATAAGTACAAACGTCTCCATACTGGTCCGCAAGACTCTACTAAACTCGCTTATGACTCGTAGCACCTATGAACCTAGAGCTCTGATACCAACTTGTCACGACTCAAATCCCTCCTTAGGAGTAGTGATGGCACCTAGTCTCTAAGACTAGGCAAGCCTAACACTTACTGAATTTATAACAGATTTTAACCAAACAACTATTAAACATGAACCAGAAATTTCTATATAAAGTCAAAAATCCTAAGTAGATATACAACACCCCAAAACCAGTAGTACAAGTCATAAGCTCTACTGGATTTGCTAAAAAATCACTAAGTTCAACTACCTGGAATAGAAATAAATAGTACATGTAAATTTTAGAAGGTGACTCCGAGGCTTGTGAACGCGACGACAAGTATACCTTTGAGTCTCTGCAGCAATACCAGATCAGCTAGCTAATGATCAACAAACTCTGAAGTACCTAGATCTGCAAAAAAAGTCTGCAAAAAGCGTAGCATGAGTATACCACAATGGTACCCAGTAAGTATCAAGACTAACCTCCCTGGAGTAGTGACGAGGAATAGTCAAGACACCTACTAGACATAATAACCTGTACAAATATGAATCTTAAACTAACAGGGAAAAATATAAAGCTAAACATGGTAAGAATGATGATATAATACTTGCAATAAGAACTAGAACAAAAATTAACAACAAGGAGAAACAGGTAATAACAACGTAAAGTAAGCTGAATACAGTTAAAGTCCGGTGAAACTAAGTAAGGGAAAATAGGTAACAATCCAATAAAACAACCTCATTCACACAAGGTTTATACAAGAATTTCCCTGAGGTACCTCATAATCACAAATCATGGGTCTTAAAACACGAACCATAATCACTTGGCATTTGGTGCCAACATTACAAATCATAACCGCACGGATAACTCACGTGCTGCACGGACAACTCACGTGCCAATACCATTAATACCTTATATCTGCACGGACAACTCACGTGCCAATACCATTAATACCTTATATTTGCACGGACAACTCACGTGCTAAGAGGGTTACAATATCTCATATATGCATGGACAACTCGCGTGCTAGCAGCAACAATGTCTCATTACCACACGGACAACTCATGCACAGAAGGTAAGTATAGGAGAATACAAGTAAATGATCAATAAATAACAGGGTTCATCTTCTCAGACTGATGTAAGTGGCTAGATACAGTGTATGTTTGTGCAAGTGTTCTATCACGACTCGATTCAACAAGTAAGGTCAGAGACAACGAATGGCACATAGGAAGCAACACAACAAACCTAAAATGCATGACTCACACAATGTAGGCACACCATTACACAAATATTATCGATAACAATGCCCCCAGTCCATCACAAGTCATCACAAAGCATCCCCGACATAGCACCCATTGTCTCGCCGCGTGCGCAACAATAAAGTAAATGTTCGCCTTGTCTCGCAACATGCGTATAATAATATTCTCTCCTTGTCTCGCCACATGCGCAAACCTACATATATAGCCCACCTTGTCATGCTACATGTGCAAATAACAATAATACAATAGCACGGACAACTCACGTGCGAACAACCTGACAATCCTCTCAACAATACCACGTGTTCCAAAATATTACATAATATAGTAACTCACACCACATGTGCCCATATACCACAATAGTTCCTTAAAACGATTCCAATACCACAACCACGAATAGCCCACGACTCAAAAACGCCGAGCACAATAACAACAACAATAACACTGGAGTACGACAAGTAAATCAACACAAGAATTACAATATCACAATATAATGGAAGAATGAGTTCACAACAAAGAAATAACAAGTAATAATGACTTCAAATAAGGATAACCCAACAATGAGAAAGATAATGCGTAACAACAATATCAAATACGAATAACTCAACAATAGGAGAGGTAACATGTAATAATGATTTCAACTAAGAATAACTCAACAATAAGATAGGCAATGTGTAACCACAATATCAAATAAGAATAACTCAACAGTATGAGAGGTAACATATAACATCGATTTCAAATAATAATAATTCAACAATAAGAGAGATAACATGTAACAACGATTTCAAGTGAGGATAAATCACAAGGGAAGGGATGGCATGTAATAATGACTTCAAATAAGGATAAATCAACGATGGAATAGATAACATGTAACAATTACTTCAAATAAGGATAAATCAACAATAAAAGAGATAACATGGCAATAAAAGAGGCCACAACTTCAATTAAAGCATTTAGAGTATATTTGGGAACAAAGGGTAGAACATGAACCAATCAACTTCAAATAAGGCATGTATGTTCAAATAAGGATAAATCAAGAATGGAAGAGATAAAATGTAACAATGACTTCAATAAGGATAAATCGACAAACGGAAGAGATAACATGGCAATAAAAGACGCCACAACTTCAATTGAAGCATTTAAGAGTATATTTGGAAACAAAGGGTAGAACATGAACTAATCAACTTCAAATAAGGCATGTAAGGGTAAATTTAGAAATGGAGGATATGACATGATATGAAAACTTCATTTTAATGTACATAAGAACCTAACAGCCTAAACCGGTCAAATTTCAACATATAAGCCGTGTACACACTCGTCACCTCGTGTACACGTCCTTTATGTAGTTGAAATAGTGCAAACAAACCAATCCCTACGGGGTAGTTTCTCCCACATAACGTTAGGAAAGATACTTACCTCAAAAACGCTCAATCAATACTCAATAATAGCATTTCCTTTACAATTCACCTCCGCTAGGTACAAATCTAAGCAAAATCGACTTAATAACACCAAATAATGCAAGAGAAATCAATTCCAATAAATAAAGCTATGGCTTTTGCACAATTCCTCAAAAGTCAGCAAAAGTCAACCCCAGGCTCGCCCGGTCAAAACCCGGGTCTAAGGGTAGATTTCGACTACCCATAACACCATAAGTCTATATATGTATTTTGTTTCAAAATCCGAATTCAATTCGACTCTCAAATTTTAAATTTTCAACTTTCAAAACACAGACAAAGTTTCTCAAAATTCCCACTTGATTCTCAAAATTTTAAAGTTAAAATCTAAGATATAATGATGGAATATGATTACAAATAGATTAAAATCACTTACCCAAAGTGGGTAGATGAAAATCCCTCTTCAAAATCACCTCCTATCGAGTCTAGGGTTCCAAATATGAAAATGAGACTAAAAATCCCGTCCCTCAGCTTTTTCTCCAATCGTAGGTGTTGCAAATGCGAACACTGCAATGCGAAGAAACAATCGCAAATGCAAAGCCCTCCATTCCTGATGTCATCGTAAATGCAATGAATAGTTTACAGTTGCAAACATAGGACCTTCGCAAATGCGACCAAGGAGATTGCAAATGCGAACCAGCTCCCCCAAGCGCCCTTCGCAAATGCGAACCTAGCAGACTTGGCCTAACAACACAATTGCAATCCAAAAACACGCAAATGTGAGACCTGAGGCAGCTGTATAATGACCAGCAGACTTAAACTCTATCAATAATCAGCTATGAAACCGAAACTCACTCGAGCCCTCGGGACTCCAAACCAAACATCAATACAAGTCCAAAAACATAACACAAACTCGCTCGCACAATCAAATCATCAAAATAACATCTGAAATCATGTATCGGACCTCAAAACACCTGAGTTCAACATGAAGCTCAAGTATCTTGTAAAAACACTACAGCGCGTCCGATTCCTATCAAATCAACTAGGAATTACGCCAAACTTTGTAGATAAGTTCAAAATGACAAAACAAACTTATTCCAAGTCTTGTAACAAAAATTTAAATAGGATAACTACAAAGTCAAACTACGGTCAAACTTATCAGAATTTTAAACCTTTAAATTGCCAACTTTCTGTAAAACAACACAAATCAACCTACGAACCTCCAAAATCAATTGCGAGAATATGCCCAAGTCCAAAATTACGATGCAAACTTATCAGAGCCATTAAAAAACCGTTAAGGGGGGACATTTTCACAAAAGTCAAACATTGGTTAATATTTTCAAATTAAGCTTCTAAGGTGAGAACCACTCATTCAAATGCATTCCGAATCATCCGAAATCAGATCCAACCACGCACGCAAGTCATAATATACAATATGAATCCACTCAAGACCTCGAACCACAGAACGCAACCTTAAAGCTCAAAACGAAAGATCGGGTCGTTACAATCTCATGCTCCTGGACTGGTATAAATGACAGGCTAAAGTGTAGGCATGTGCAAAGTGTGCTATCATAGCCCAAATCGGCAATTTCATCACAGCATAGCATCTATTAAGTTCATTCAGGGATTAAACCTCTGTGTAACCTCAAACATGGCTCAAATAATTCACAACAATGATATAAATATGCAAAGTATCACAGCTTAAAGCTTAACCGTCAATTCTAGGCTTATCATGGCCTAAGCACAACCTGAGCATGGATAAGTACCCCCGGTGTCAGCACATGGACTCAAACCCCACCCATGTGCGCACCCATAGCACGTAGCTGTCACAAATGATTCAGGAAACTAGTTCCTCAACCAAGTTTAGGTAGGATACTTACGTCAAGCAAACCAAATCAGTCCGCTAACAAGCCTTTTCCGCACGTGTCAACCTCCGGAAGGCCCTAATCTAGCCAAAATAATGTAATACTATCAATAAAAGCCAAAGGAAGTGATTCCAAAAGTTAAAGCTAATGTATTTGACTCAAATCAAAATGTCAAACCCAGGTTCGCACCTCGGAACCCGATAAAATTCACAAATTCCTCATCTGATTTAGGAGTCTAACCGTACCAAAATCATCCAATTCCAACCACAAATCGCCCCTCAAATCCTCAAATTTCACTATCTAATAACATATTCCAAAATATACTAACTTAGATTCATGAGAAATAGGTGAGATAATCGATAGGTATACAATATTTATGGACAAAAGTGACTAAAAGTCACTTACCTCTTCAATCTAGGTGAAAAACGTGCCAAAAATCGCCCTAGTCCGCACTCCAATTTCCCAAAATGGACGAAAAACTCAAACCCTTGATTTTAAATCACTTGCAGGCTAAGATACCGCGCCTGCAGTTTCACTTCTGCAGTAATAGTCTCGCTTCTACGAAGAAAACTTAAACATAGACCTATCGCTTCTTTGGCCAAAATCCCGCTTCTGCGGTCTAGCCAGCACTTTTGCACGCTCGCACCTGCGGGAACCATCTGCATCTACAGTCCCTAGCTCCTCAGGACAGAATCTGCTTCTGCGGAACTCTCCTTACAGAAGCGCCTTCGCTTCTGCTGAAAACTGCTCGCATCTACAAAGTTCCTTAACTAGACCCAAATTCCGTTCTTGCGCCTTTCCAGCCGCACCTGCGGCCAAGCCCACCATAGGTGCGATTACACAGCAATCCAAAGCCCTTCAGCTATGCTCTAAGTCAGAATATCAATTCGTTAACCATCCGAAACCCACCCGAGGTCCGCGGGACCTCAATCAAAAATACCAACAAGTCCTACATTATGATACGAACTTAATTGAAGCCTCAATAACATCAAACAACATCAAAATCATGAATCGAACCCCAATTCAAGCCTATTGAAACTATTGAATTTCCAACTTCTAAAACCAATGCCGAAACCTATCAAACCAACCCCGATTTACCTCATTTTCACAAAAGTCATAGATGACACAACGAATCTATTCCAACTCCCGGAACCAAAATTCGAGCCCAGTATCAACAAAGTCAACTCTCGGTCAAGCTTCTCAACCTTTCAAACCATCAACTTTTCAACTTTTGCCAATTCAAGGCATAATGACCTACAGACCTCCAAAACCAAATCCGGACATATACCTAAGTCCAAAATCATCATACAAAGCTATTGGAACCATCAAAACTCCATTATGGAGTCATTTACACAAAATTTAATATCCGGTCAACTCTTTCAACTTGAGCTCCCGACCTTAGGACTAAGTGTCTCAATTCACTCCGAAACATCCCCAGAATCAAACCAACATCCCCGACAAGTCACGAAACCACAAGTGAACATAGAATGAGCAATAAGTAGGGGGAACAGGGCTACAATACACAAGACAACCAGCTGGGTCATCACAGAAAGTTTAGAAATTTCCTAGGTTTCATCGTAGGTTGACTTTATGGTTAGCGGGTTTGAATTTTTGTTTTGAGACTTGGAATAGGTCTGTTTTTCTATTTAAAGGTTTTATGCAAAATTTGGTACAAATCGGAGTTGGTTGATGGGATTCAGGCGCTTAGTTGTGATTCTAGTTGTTCTTGAGTTTTCTTTGAAATTTCATGCATTTTGACATCTGACTCGTAGTTTAGGTGTTATTTTGGTGTTATGATCTCACGAGCGAGTTAGTATGATGTTATTACACTTGTGTGCATGTTTGGTTTGGAGCCCTAGTGGCTCAAGTGAGTTCAAACACCTTTCGAATGAGTTTGGATAGTGTAAGGACTGCTGGTGCACTGTTGTTTCTAGTGCTAGTCTGCAGATCTCACATTTATGATCAAGACATCGCATTTGTGAGCAGGGTCCTTGGCTGGGTAATCTTGCAATTTCGAGGAAATTGTTCGCATATGCGAACTAGTTGAGACAGCATTTACGATCTTAGAGTCGTATTTGCGCTGTAGAGTTCTGTGGGGTGAGCTTCACATTTGCAAAGTATTGTCCGCATTTGGGGGGG